>VOQK01006087.1:32035-43252 GCA_015052645.1 Benitochromis conjunctus
TAAAACCTTTATCTCCCCCCCCCCCCCCCCCCCCGGATAAGAAGGTAAAAATAGAAACGACGAGCTTTTCCGTCTCTTTCTTAAAGGGTGACATCAGGAAGTTTACAAAAACGGTTTCTACGGTGTTTCCAGTATTAAGCACCTTCAGGCATGACTGCGATTTAATTAAAGGAATATTTACTCAAATATACAAAAGACTTGTCACATTTTTTAATACAGTACACGTGATAAGTAGCAGAGGAAAGAGCTCTTGCACTGATCATTTCATACAGTCCCAGTGTCTCGTGTTTCTAATCGCCTCATGGACACGTTATTACACGTCGCGACACCGCTGAGGGACATGTCCGTGTCATGTTGTGTAAGCAGGTGATTGGTTAGAGAACCCGGTCACGGTGGAAAACGGTCAGATCTCAGGAAGCTAGCGAGGGTCCGTTACTCTTAGCCAGCTTGGCGTTACTGGACGCCGAGTAGTATCGCTGGTCAGGGCGTGCATCAATCACAGACGAGTGCCCAAACAGGAATGTGTGTTTGCTGCTGCCACCCATGTCTTTGTGAGCAGGCCTGGATTGTGGGGCAGAGGTGGTGGGAGCTCCCCTGGAGGTGTGTTGGTTGGCCGAGGTAGGAGGGGGTGCTGCTCTGACAACGCCCGCACTCTGAGGCCTCGACGCCGGGAAGAGGAAGGTGCCGTTGTTGGTGTTCTGGTTCAGGTTGGTGTCGGCTCTCCGGGGCTCGGCTGTCACGGCGGGCGGGGTAGGATCCGTGCTGGTGGAGGCTTGTTCTAGCTTGTCTCTGAGCTGCTGCACCTCCTGGGCTAGCCTCTCCACAGGGTGGAGGTGGTTCGCCGAGATGGGGTGAGAGAACGCCTGAGAACAGAAAGCAGCATGAGGTTTTACTGCCAGGCACCGCTCAGCAGCTTTATTCCAACCTCACTCAATCTGAATGTTTCTCATCCTGCATTTTTCTGGGACCGAAGGAGCAAAACTACAAAGCATGGAAGCGTGAATCAAGTATTAAACTCCTGCGTTTTAACAGTGACCGTCATTGTTGCCTTCCATTAATGACACCAATTTGTTGAGAGTAAACTCTTATTGAAAAGATGAGTGGAGAAATATGTATATATCAATATTTTAAAGTTGCAGTTGTAAGATGTCAGAACATTGTGACCACATCATAGTGAAAAAGCAATTGTGCTCTTCCTGACATCTTATTTTTGGCATATTTGTCATACAGTTGCAGATCAAAACCCCATTTAAAATCACGACATAACTGTTTAATCACGTTTCAGTTTCACCATCTAAAAAAACTCAAGAACAGCACAGAAAAAAGTCACGGACATCTGTCAGTTTGGAAAGGGTTAAAAAGCCACTTCTAAGGTTTTGGGACTCCACTGAACCACGCCGTTATACACAACCAGAAAACTTCCCAGGAGTAACTGACCTACCAAAAATGCTTCAAGAGCGCATTAACGACTCATCCACAAGGACACAGAAGGACCCAGAATAAAACTGCAGGCTTCAAGTCAGAGGTCACGATTCAGCAATAAGAAAGAGACTGTGTGAAAATGGCCTCCATGGGAGTGTTCAAGGAGAAAACCACTGATGACCAAAAAACCCCAAAAAGGCTAAAAAATATTCACAAAAAAACATCACGTTCTGAGAACTGATTAGAGAAAACCTGAACTTTCTGGAAGGTTTGCATCCCAGTACATCTGACGTAAACCTAACCTCATACCAAGAGTCAAACACGGTGGCGGTAGCGTGATGGTCTATGGCTGCTTTACCTGCCATAAATGATGGAACCACGAATTCTGCTCTCTATGACAAAATTGTGAAGGACGTTGTCCAGGTATCAGTTGATGCCCTGGAGCACAAGAGTACTTGGGTCCTGCAGCAGGACAATGATCCAAAACACACCAGCAAGTCTAATCTGAATGGATAAAAATAAATACAATGAAGGTTTTGCAGTGGCCACATTAAAGTCAGGACTGAGATGTGACTGAGATGCTTTGTTAAACAGGATGTTCATGCTGGAAAACCCTCCAACGAGGCTGAATGCAAACAATTCTGCAAAGAAGAGTCGGCCACAATTCATCCACAGCGATGGAAAAGATTAGCCGTCATGTGATTGCAAGGTTGGCTCAACCAGTTAAGTTTAGGGGACAACTACTTTTCCACGCAGGCCCAGCAAGGTTTGGAAAATGTTTTTCCTTTAACAAATAACATCATCATTTTAAAAAAACTGCATTTTGTATTTACTCCGTTTATCTTTGTGTAACTTTGTTTGATGATCTGAAAAATGTAAATGTGATAAATATGCAAAAATAATAAGAAATCAGGAAGGGGCAAATGTTTCACAGCACTGTATATATGAACACAGCAGTAGAAAGAGTGAAAACACACCAATAGATCTTTTGTCACATTTTGATATGAGCTCGACATCTGCATCCTACTGAAGGAAAAAAACCTGCCACAGACCTGCTACCTGCTGGTGTACAATAACTATGCTGCTAAACTGGGAGGAGGGGAGTTTGGCCTGTTCTTCCTGTCCAGCGAGGTCAGGGTCCAGGCCTCAGGACAAAGGTGCGTCCAGAGCAAATGCCTCTGAAGACACCGCAAAGTTTTGAGTGACGGATGCATGAACTATGCAGAGCACAAACACTGAGTCATGCCTGAATGAATACATGCTTCTCAGAAAAGAGAGAAGAGGAAGTCGTGTTCCTGAAGGGGAACATTCAGCAGTGTGCGAAACGGTCTCTGAAACGCTTTTTCAGCCGTCTGACAGAGTTTCTCCACCGTGCCTTTAAAATAGCTGCCGGCACCCACCCACCCACACGGTGCTCAACTATTCTTAACATCACCATGGGAACGCAGATAGACGCGCTGATGTACAGACATCACAAAGGCTGAACCATGTCCATATTTGGAGCTGCCGATAACAGCTCTGACTAATCTTCGCATCAAAGAACCGACGTCATCTACTGAAGGAGCAGAAAGGAAGTGAGAGGATGTAACGCGGGACACAGGAGCACAGCGCTCAGGACGGAGGCTTGACGAAGGTTCACGGGTACCCACTTACACACGAGGACACGTCCGGATTTAAATAATTATATAATACTCATACAGAGGACGGAAACCACCAGAATCAAAGAGTTATGCAGATATGCCCTAAAATACTCCAATATTTCAATAATAACAATAATAATAGAAAATAAATCATATATTTATATAAATATTTAAATAATAAAATTAGCTGTTAATAATAGATGGTTAGATCATTTTACTTGTTTTCATTTTTTAAATTTGCTCTTACCATTATTAACTTTAATATTTATGTGTGTATTTATATTTGTATTAGGTTTGCATTATTTAAACTGCAAAACTTTATCTGACAAATTTACTCTGATTCTTTCTGGTTTTTTTCCAACATTTCTGCTTCATTATGCAAACGAGCAGGGCTGTCATGGAGTAAACTTTTCACCTACTGCTTGATTGAGCTGGTAATTACAGATTTTTCATGTTATAAATCAGTTATTTGTCTGTATAAGTCGATTACATTAAATGTCACCAGCGTTTGAAAAGAAAAAAGCAAGCACACCTGACTGATTTATTCAGTAGATCAACTTCAGATATGTTCCAGTAAGTTTACCTCACGGGACATTTTGAATGAAAGCTCATCAACTGCATGAAGCATAAATAAATATATATACATACAAGCAAGATGCAAAAACTTCTCAAAAAGTAATTTATTACAATAAAAATGCCTGGAAGGGAAAAATAACAGAAACAATCAATTCTTAAATAAATAGACTGTAAATAAAGAAAACAGATAAGTCAATGCATAAACATATAGAAGCAGAATTAATTATTTATTCATTAATTCCAATAATGATTTTATATTTATATTATGTAGGATATTAACATGTAATTGAGTCACTTGATGCATTTAAAACTTTGGCAGTTTCAGTCTCCATATGTAAACTAAATTGAGCTTTTAGTTTATATTATTATTAATATCATGTTTAACATGGCTTTATTTGGCACTCACTGGAAACTGTTTTAAACAGAAGAAGACATCATCACATTTAGGACTTCATGTGAAAGATAAAAGAAGAATGCACAGAGAAACTGAAGCTTCACTAACAATACCTGCTTATTCTTAATGAATAATTTCTATATGCCTGCAGCAGACTGTTGACATACCTGCGCATGCAGTGCCCCGCGCAGGTAGCACTCCCTCCACAGGCCCATGCAGGGGCCCATAAGAAGGGGCAGTAAGGGCTCATAGGGGTCAAGTGGTCCTTGAGGTCCAGACGTGGACATGAGGGCCTGGGGATACTCAACTAGAGCCCAAGCTTTCAGCAGTCTCTCCAGGCCAGGCACATTCTCAGAGGACAGCGCCCTCCGGTGGCTCTTTTTGTAAACACCTGAACTGCTGCTGCTGCTGCTGCGCCAGGGAAGCAGGTTAGTGGGACAGGAGAACGTGCCCCGCGAGAGCAGAAACACTGAGCCTGGGATGGCGTCGGTCAGCTGGTGGGCAGATGTCAGAGGTCAGAGTCAGGCAAACTTTAACACACCTACAACAGAAATCTTACATTTGAACTGAAAACATTTGAAGGTTTAACTTCAAGTTGCAAGACATTTTCTCTGTGAGGCTGCAGGTTCTAGTTTTCATGGTTAATTCCACTGATTTGCATTTATAAAGTAGAGCAATACATCTGTAAACGGAGAAGACAGTTTAAAGGACATCATGGACAAATAAGACGAGTGAGTCTGAAGTGGCTGCATCTTTAATGAGTGCCATAAGCAGGAGCAGTGGTATGATCCAAACATAGCACCAAGTACTTAAGATATCAGTCTACTAAAAATATGCATGTGAAAACCTCTGCAACAGCTCCTCTTGCACCCTCACACTGGTGGCTTGTTGTTCTTCTCTTTTGCCCTGAAGTTCAACTTATGTGTTTAAAAATTGCTGCTTAGGTAGAATCCAATCTGACAGCTGTCTTAAGTGTCACTGCCCAACCAAACGTACGACATTTCTGCTGATATGCCTCAACACGCACTAGACTCTAAACACGGCCACCAGGGGGACGTACTGCACCATGCAGAAGACGAGCCAGCCTCACCCTGTGTTTGTCGGGGTTGGTGTTGAGGTTGCCGTTGAGCAGCGGTTGGAGCGGAGGAGTCGGGGGCACAGGCTGGGTGAAACGGCTTTGCCTCTGCTTGCTGTACTGCAGGGACCAGTCCCATACCGGGGGCAGAGGAGGGTCAGATGGATCTGTAGAAGAATCCGGATGCAGCACATCTCTCCAGCCGTTGACGGGTGTGTAGCACTGCCCGAGGTTCTGAGTACAGCAGGGTGAGGTGTCATTTATTATAAAAATGCCTGTTTCCTGCAGCATTGTCCACATCCTCCTACTCTTTATAATCACATTATAATCACAGAGTCCCCCTCAGGTGTTCAGTACCTGGGAGCGTTTGCATCTCTCTCGCTGGCAGTTTGCTAGGAAGGTGGAGAAGAGTGGCAGGTGGATGCTGTCGTGCAGTGCCAACAGGAAGTCTTCTGTCAGCTGGAAGCGAGAGGGATACTGGGACCACAGCTGCCAAACGCAGTCCAGGAAAAGCAGGAAGACTGGAGCCTTGGAAGAAAGATCAAGAGAGAGAGCACAGTAAATACAGTTAGAGCACAAACAGGAAGAGATGAATGAATGAATGATGGAAGCAAGAGACAGAAGGTGAAGGAGGAGGAAACAGAAGCAAAACAAGGGTACGGGTGGGACCAGGGTCAGAAACCAAGCAATTAGGAAACATGTGGGCGTGTTTGTTAGGAGGAAAGATAAATGGGTTCAAAAATGTCCGCTCACCTCCTCCTTGTCATTGTCACGGTGGTAGTTAATGCGGCTGTAGAAGCGGTGCGCACCCATCACCCACTCCTTCTGCACCAGGCCCTGGAAACCGTACATTGTCCGACAGTGGGGGTCACACATCACCTGCACCAGGCTGGACACCACGCAGCTCATGTCCCGGTCCTCCACCTCTGTGACGTCAGAACAGGAAGAGCACATGCTGAATGCCGAAGAAAATGTTAACAGACCAAACCTGAGCATGGCTCCGTCATCCTTTCAGCCAAGCTGGTAGAGAAAGTGAAAGATCAGCAGCAAGCAGTAAACATCCTCAGCTGAAAACAGCCATTGTCTGAGCAATGCAGTGTTACACTGAGTGTACAACAGGAAGCCAGACCAGATGGTCAGAAATCAGCCAAATGTCTGTAAAACGAGTCAAAGGAATATTACAAACGATCATCTTCTGAAATCCATCTTTGTTTGATTTGTTTACTTCACGTTCACACACAGCGTGGTCAGAGGCCAACAAAAGCTTAACGTCAGTGGGAGGAGCCAGAAGTCAGAGGGTCAGAACAACAACAACACAATCATCCAGTGATTTTCCATCTCACCCAAAGTGGACCGTTGGGCGGTTAATGTGCAAGCAAACATGACTGGTCTGGATAAAGTAAAGACGAATGGCTCTGTGTTACCTTATTTGACAGAAATAGTTTAATTTTCATGTTTTTCCAACCATCTGATGAACAAAAACATCTATTACAGTTAAGTAAATAATAACACTAAAACTGCTTTACTGAAAATTCCTCCATGGTAGAAAACCATATCATCTGCTGGCAAAGCCGAGTCCCAGTCAGGCACGCTGAGGTCACCCATGCTTGGGTTTACCTGGCCTGTCTAGTAGCGTTTCCTCGTCACCTGATCCACCTCACTGCCGAGCGGTGATCGGTTGACAGCTCGGGTCCAAACAAACAAAAGTCAGCACGTTCCTCTTTGCAACACAGAGATGCACCCCCGCTGCACCCCCTGCACATAAAGCAACATTAGCTTAGCCTCCATCCAGGAGCGTGGTGTGCAGATGTCTCCTTTCCCACCACAGCAGGGCCCCATTGCACATGCCTGTGAGAGTGATCGATCCACGTACACTAAAGACAGTGAATCTTTCAGCTTATTTAACAAAATGTCCTTTTATGCTCCATTAACTGCAAGCCAAACCATGATTGTGTAACGCTGTAAGTGGGAAAGGTATTATCCCTCGTGGGGAGACTGAAACCTCAAAAGTTTCTTTATGCAGGGAAAACCTTGCAGAGTCATCTGACACTTTAATAGAACAAAGTGTCAATAACACCACACCACACTTATAAAGAGCCTTAATGGAACCAAGTGGCAAAACCAGAAAAAGAGTTTCAAAAAAATCAGGTCCATCAAATACAGAACCACCAAACTACGACGTCTTTCCCAACAGACACACAATGTTTCCCTTGAACTCATTAATTAAATGCTATAATGAGAAGCTCTACATCCAGAGCCAACTGCCTTTCTGCTTAAAAGCACTCAGTGTAAGGTTAATTTTCAATGACAATAGCCAATCAATAAAATGATTTGTTTGCACGCTGTCTGATCTCATGTGAAACAACAGTTGCAAGCAGGTGTAACTGTGTTAAAAGCATGTTGCATAGGGGCTTAATGCAAGTGTGCATGTAGGCTCAGCAGAGCGTGATTGTCCGCGGTATACGTCTACTCCAGGGTAAGCCCTAATGTGGCATTAATGAGAGGGAAGTGCTGTGAATAATGCATGGACTGAATAATATGAGACGGGCTCTGGAGTCACGTGACTCACCTTGAAGTGCCACCGTCAGGTGACCACCACGAAGCAAGCAGGCTACCTCTGAAGCCTTCCTCAAACAGGACCTGGAGGCACACAGGCATGCACCAGAATCGGCACATAAGGAATACAGTTACCATACCTAACAAACACAATGAACAATCGTGCATATTGTATATTAGTGTTAGCTAGTGTTGCTATGCAGTTATAAACATAAAATTCAGTTTTGAAATGCTGTTAAATGGTTTTTAAAGGACCCTGAACACGGCTGTTGGTATTGTTTAGCCAGCAAACTGTCAGAAAAACTTTGTTTTGTTAAACTTGTGTCTTCTGTTAGGGATGATGCGCACTGCCAGCCTGGCCAATCAGAGCTGTTACCTTGTGTAGTCTAGCCAGTGGGTGCTTTCCAGGGTAGATAACCATTTGTCATCAGGCACCGACACAGATGTGGAGATATCTACAACACAAAACAGGAAGAGAGCACAAGGTCATATTCAAGCAGCATCATAAATACAAGTGCATGAAAGAATCGTGACACAGTATCTGAGTCGAAGGTTGTGAGTGATGCACAACAGCAAGCAACGATGCAGAAAACTGCAATGTCTGCAGTTTTGAGACTGAAGATTTAAAAATCCTTTACAAAATCATGTATTCTCATCAATGTCTCATTTGTTTGAAAATCAGTAAATGTGGCGCCTACTGGGTTAGAGCCACAATCACAACAGACTGCTTTAATACTGCTGTGTGTTTATTACTGCCAACATATTAGACTGGATAACAATTTCCTCCCTAAAAGCGTAAAACGCACATCAATGCAAATGAACTTCCTGTTAAGATAAACCTCAGTGTTTAGTTTAGACTCATTTTCCAATATAGTTGTGGTGAAGACGTATCACAGTTTCCATTTCTACAGAATAATCCTCTGGACTGTGACGCACTTGCACACAAAGACACAAAACACTGGGGTGACAAATGTGTGAACTACGGTGACCTTTACACACTGTTCCTGTGCACAGGAGAGAAAGCAAGTGTGTGTGCATGCATGCGTGCGTGTGTGTGTGCGTGCGTGCGTGCGCGAGCGAGAGAGGGAGATGGGTCAGCATTTCCAGTAGTCTGAGACCACTGTGGGCTCTGGCCGCTCTGTTCTTGCGTGGAATGTGCTGCCTGTGCTCGCTCACATGACAAAAGCAACAGTAAGGACCATCTCACAAAGAGTGTTACGATCTGAGCAGGAATACCCCAAACAACTATTTGAACAGGACAGAGTGATCTGGAAACACACGACTTTAACTAAACTAAAGCAGATCACATCGGGGTGTGATTGAAATCACTGTTCAGGAATGAGGAAAAACACAAAAGCTTAACACTGAAATTTCATAGACTGCTTAGAACAGAAAGGTGCAGCTTGGTTGAAGCATTTCACCATCGCGGCGCTCTGTAACCAGACGTGACAACAAGGGGATGATCTAACCGAGACATGACTTGTCAAATTTAAGGTGAATGAAGCTTTATCTCCAGTCTGCTTCAAAATGGGGCCAAAATTTATGAAACGATAATCACGTATCAAATAAGTCTTTAAAGCAGGAACTGAGAACTTGAACTCTTTAGAAAGGTGTTTACTGAAGTCATAAACGAGTGAGCAGTGGGCTTGTTTTCACAGACTTCTATACATCAGCTTTTATTTGCTACCCTTGGACAAACTAGACCCTTACGAAGAATAGAGAGGTGCGATTTTCACATCGGTTTCACTTTTCAGACCCAGAAAAACATCCAACTTTCATGCAAAACACCACGTCACAGACACGGGAGAAATAAAAACAGAAGTACTTGTCTCCTGTATCTGAATATGAAAAGTAAGGAGACAGCTTTCATTTCATGTAGCTCGTGTATGTTTGTTCAAAGTGACTTTTATCTTTTAAAACTTTAAAGTTTCACTGAAAATAATAATGATTATAATGGCAATTATTATTAATAGCAAGTAAAAAGATGTAGTGTAGTACCATTAGGGCCAATGATGATCTTTAAAGAAATCATATTAATGCAAAAGCTGATTTACATGTAGACATCTCGAGACCAGAAGATGGTCAACTGTGAGAAAACTGGAAAAATAAACGAATGAATAAACGAAACAAATGTTTCTCAGTTTTCTCCTTTTCTGTTGGAGCTTACTTCCTAATAAAGATGTAAGTGTGAATCATGAACAACAGTACAATGAGATACACATCAAATGTGTGCAACTATAGCTCAACTTAAATATTGTTCTTTTTTTGACCCTTCAGATCACACACCTGTCCTGACAGGTTTCTGTGAGCAGCAGAGTATCAATAATGGCAGTTGTGATGCCTCCTGTGTCCTCTCTGTGCTGTGTGTAAACACACATTCAGGTGTGGATGTTTCTGTCCTTACCTCCCAGACAAAGGGCGCGCAGGCGGCCGTGTGCCAGCTGGATGTCGGCAGGCGAGGGCAGCTCCTCGCCCAGCTCCACCACCACACACAAAGAGGACTGGCAACCAAACAGGATCATCTCCAGGTGTCTACACAAGAGCACATCCAGCTGTTAACGAATGGCAACAAGCCTGCCTTACTTTGTGAAACATTTGTCACTGACAGTGTAACACTTGTAAGCGAGCTGGTATCGCTCTACATCATCAGTGAGATTCGCTTTTTCCAAAAAAACCTGAATAAATCATTTCTGAGCAATAAAGTACCCAAAAATACAGCAAAAATGATAAAAATTAAAACTCTTATATGCAAATTTATATGTATATACTTTTAATCTTGCACAGGGTTCAACACTCCAATTTCAAAAAGTTAGAGATTTCTTGCAGTTATTTCATGGTTCGTGTTTTACAGGGTTACAGCTATCGCCTCTCATTTTTAGCTGCAGGCCGCTGGGACAAAAGGCCTCGACATACTGGAACATGCAGAGGGGTTTAAAAGCCACAGAGACATGGTGTTTAGGAAAAATGCATCTCAGCTGCTCCTGACACAGACGGGATCACTACGGGTTTTTGCTTAGGCAGCGGTTGTCCTTCTCTCCTGGATCTGCTGGAGCTTTCTTTAGGTGCCTTCCCAGCTTTGACAAATGTCCAGCTGGGATAACCACATTTCACATTACTCAGGGCCTTCTTGATGTGATGTTCTTCTGCTTCCCTGGCCGCTGTGTCTGTGGGGATGGTGTTCGCTCTGTGTTGTAGCGTCCTGATGACACCCAGTTTGTGCTCCAGTGGATGATGAGAGTCAAACCTTAAATACTGATCCGTATGTGTAGGTTTACGGTACACATCAGCTTTCAGATGTCCCCCATTACTGATGGAAACCTCACAGTCTAAGAAGGCTAACCTGCCACTGTTCATATCCTCCCTGGTGAATTTGATGTGTTGGTCCACCGAGTTATTCCTGAGATTTGATTTTCACCCAGGTGTCATCCACATACCTGAACCAATGACTTGGTGGTGTTCCAGGGTAGGATAACAAAGCCCTCTTTTCCACTTCTTCCATGTACCAGTTGGCCACAGTGGGTGAAACTGGGGAACCCATGGCACACCCATGTTTC
>VOQK01006091.1:18445-31562 GCA_015052645.1 Benitochromis conjunctus
ATGATTCCTGTAAGTAATCTGATGGCATGCAGCAAACATGTTTGTTTGAGGGGGGGGGTTACCTTTAAGTCATCCAAAAGCGCTTGGGGGTTCTCTATTCCCATTGGAATACATTTCCTATTTTCCGGGAGTGCCTCGAGCTTTTCAATCAGCGTCCTTAGCCCATTCCGTTCAAACTCTGTTAAATGAATCCATTTATTCTGAGGCTCTGAGGTCGGAGAGTCTGAAGGAGTTTTGGGGAAATCTAAAGAGGCCGAGCTGGGATTACAGCTGTCCTCAGAATCAATGGATAAAACAGCTTTGAGATGTTGGCCCTTCCCATTGTCGGGTGTGCAGGATCCATCCTGAGGAACTCGCTCTAGTTTTTCACCCTGCTCATCTCTGACATGAGTCCCACACGAGTCCTCGTTCATGTCTTGACTCCTGGAGTCAGAGGAGGGGCTTTCTGTCTTTGACTTTGTCTCAAAATCTGCAGGGATAAAAGCAGATTTCCTATAACGGATGTTTTTGATAACAGGCAATACCAATGAGCAAATCATTTCTTTAGTTTGGGGAGCACCTGTTAGTAATCCTGAAATTATGGGTCAATTTGTAGGTTAGCATGTATATACCAAAGCAACAACAATACGTCCAAACCCCCGAAACATTCAAGTTTAATCTAAAGCGACTTCCTGTGACATACCAGCTGGGTTAGGCTCCAGTCAGTGCCACCTCCCCTCCCCGGGAACCACATGTCGCTAGGGAAAAATATGTATTACCCAACCAGCTGGCGAGCAGTTGCTGGTGGTTGCTGGTCACAAAGAGGTATAGGGTGCAATTACTTGGAGCAGTCGCTTCCTTGCAATTTCTTTGGTCGCCATTAGCAACTAAAACAATTGCAAGGAGGTTTTTCACTCACCCATAGATTCTTTACGGATCTCCTGAGAAAGGTAGGACCGTTTGGTAAGGCAGTGCAGGTATCTCTCCAGGACATACCAGCATATCTCATAGTAGAAGGGGAAACGAAACTTGGAATGAACCTGAAGGGAGGACAAAAAAAATTAAGTAAAAATGATAGATTAAATTAAAGAACCATTCAAAAGTAAATGAAAATCTCAAATGGATGCTTTCAATTATTGGTCATTTCAGTAAGGTTAAAATGAAGTTGGCCTTCCATTACCACAAAAGTTTTAATGCACATAAAAAACCGCTTGAAACATAAGTCGAACTATAAAGGACTATAAAGAATCAGGCAGCTGCTATCTGAAGCAGTATCTTGTGCTCTGTCAGTCAAAGGCTGTGCAGAATTCTTCAGTAATGCAACTGTAATCCCAGCAGACCAGCTCACATTTAACAGGAAGTGGGAAAAGATAGCCACGAAGAAGCTAATGCACAGCACAATTAAAATATAGAAAGAACCCAAGAACGGGTTACTTATCCAAAATTGAGTTTTGCAAACCCCCACACCTCCTATTCTCCTGTCTCTCGTGGGTAAACTTTTCACCTTCCCCTGGTTCTCAGAGAGATTAATTTATCCCACGTAGAGTTTACTATATTGCAGTCCAGATCAGAGTTAAGCCACACAGTGGAGAAAATAGACTCCTACCTTTGTCCTGTTCTCTATCTCATAGATGGTAAGCTGCATAGGAATGTTAAAGCTGTGCAGAATGTTGCCTCCAAACACCAGTGTGTCCACGGGAGTGTAGACAGCATGGATCCACCCTTAATTACAGACAGTTAAATGGGTTATAAAATGGTCAAATATTCAAAGCTGAGCATTAACGGAGCCTAATCTATTCCTGCCGGCTACTTTAAGACAACCATGCCAACACACCAGATGGGATGAAGAAGGTGTATCCTTGTTGAAGCTCCACTCTCTGGCATCCATCAGTTCGGTCTCCCAGGAAGACATCACTCTGCTTGCCTGACAGGACCCAGTCCTCATACAGGGCAAGGTTATAGGGAGTTGGAGGCACAAGCCAGAACACCTGAGGAGAAGCAGTATTTCTACTTAGAGGTTTTGCTCTAAGTAGAGTCTGTAACTGTTAACAACATTCAAAGCTTTGAGAAATATTAGCAGACGTCTTCTTAGGTGTGATCAGTATATCCATTAAAGGCAACCTTCCTAAATAAAAGCTTTACAAAGATGGAATGAACTTACTTTCTGTCCCTTGAAAACATGATACCAAACTGAAGTTCCCCCAAAATCAATGTGGAAGTCTGTGTAGCAGCCCTTCACGCTCATCAAACAATATCTAAGGAGGAAATTAGAAAATCATCTAAGAGACAAAAAGTAAATAGATAAACAGAAAAAAGTGGTAAACACAACACAGCTAATTACAAGGTAGCAATAATCTCAGAATGCTACCAACACAGGTAACTCTCAGGAGCGACACAGTGTAGAAAACACTTCATAATAAGGCAGCTCTCCTCTAGAAATTAATTTAGGAATGATTAGCACCCCAAGACACAAATGATTTGCCAATTTAGCTGAAGAGTACAATCTCTGAAAGAATCCCCATCGACTTGGAGACATTAAAAGGAAAACCCTTCCAAGGACATCTTGCACACGATGATATTGCGAATGCCACTGAAAGAGAATCTAACACCTTCACAAATAAAAAGAAGCTTGAATTTTCCCAGCTAAACCATCCATCAAACGGCTAAGCCAAAATAAAAAAATAAATTAAAAAACTGACATCATTTTTGACTATTTCACAGCTTTTTAATTTAAAAACTTGTGCGTTATCACTGCATGAAAGAAGACTGAGTTCATAGTGAATCATAAATGAGAGCACATCCAGGGTAGCTTTGACTGCAACAATAATAAAAAATTTAACACTCCACAGTTATATCACGAGTTTCACCTCACTAGTGCTCGGCTGGACCCCCTTATGCCTTCAGAGCTGCCTTAATTCTTCATGGCATAGATTCAACAAGGTGCTGGAAACATTCCTCAGATTTTGGTCCATACTGATGTGAGCTCATTTGAGTACAGTGTACTCAAGTAAATGTCATGTTTAAGAAATCAGCTATGTGATGTGGCACATCCATTAGAAAACGGCTGAACCACTGATACAAGGCAAGATGGATGGATGGATGCTTTCACGTTGGTCTGCCTCCATCTTAAAAATGTCAGTGTGGTCTTCTGCTGCTGTAGTCCAAGTTGTGCATTCAAAGATGCAAGTACTTATTTGAGCTTTTGTTGCTTTCCTATCAACTCAAAGCAACCTGGTAGGAGTGCTTGTGCAGTAAAGCAGCATTTTTTTATGACCAGCCAGTCTGAGACTAACAACCATGCCACGTTCAAAGTCACTTATATCACCTTTCTTCCCCATTGGGCACTCAGTTTGTACATCAGCAGGTGGTTTTGACTACATGCCTACATCCACTGACTTGCTGCCATGTGATTGGCTGATTAGATATTTGCATTAATGAGCAGGTAAACAGTTGTAATTAATGAAGTGTCCATGTGTTTCTGCGTGTTTTTAGGTTCAGACATTTTGTGCTTTCATTTATTTTTCACTGTAGCTGTCATGTTGCTGTGTTTTGGGCTTTGTTCACATGGTTTCTGAAATGTTTTTTTCTTTTCTGTGTTTAGGACATGGGTTGTTACAAAGGCTCGTGAATGCTGGTGTGTGCAGCCCGTGCATTGGTTGAATTCCGGTGATCCTTTGCACAGTAGAGAGCTCCACAAACATGCATCACTAAATGTTATGCACTGGTCCTTTAGTTCGTCGTAAAATTATCATCACAGTTATTGCCATTAAGTAAGTTTTGTGAGAATCATTACTCCATGACAGACACAGACAGTGTGCAAACTTGCAACTTTAATAACGTTGTACAGTACGATTTCAACAGCATTCTTTACAATGCACCCAGGACCCTTTCCCCGAATAAATATAATTTTATATATCTAAGCTAATCCTATTTTTTTTCCTCAAACATTTATTGGTGGACAGTGATGTCATCACAGATTTTTTTTTCTTCAGTTACCTATAGCAGGATTTCGATGTCCTCAAGGATCATCAATTTACAGTCACTGCCTAAGATCAAATGATGTTGTTTAGTCACAAATCACATTGAATTGTAAAAACCTTTGGTAAATTTAACAATTCAATGCTACATAACTGAAAATCAAAAGTCATCCAGGTCTAACAAGCTACTTTTCATCCCACCTCTCTTCCAAGAAGTGTTCGTTTCACTTCTTTCGGGTTAAATGACATGATCAAAGACTCATTTTCAACTTCAATTTAAAGTTTCAGTGAATACGCTTTTGGAGAATTGATTAAATATGCAGCATAAAAATGCTCACCCCATAACCCGACACAAGAAAATCAGCACAGTAATGAAGGCACTTCATTCTGTAAAGAGAAGTTAAATCACAGTTGGTTAGAACGAAAAGAAATCAAACGAAGAACGACGGCCTGCATAGCACTGCTCAACACAAAAACCCGACAGGTCACCGATTCTCCCCAAAAAAACAAAAATCAAAACATTTGTTCGGTGTATTTGATCGTTTTTCGGTAACTAAAATACTTGGAATAGTAAAACCTCCTCTCTCTGATAGAAAAATTACTTTTTGTTTGTCTTGCGCTTAGAAACATTTAATATGTACATACAGTAATAGACTCTAGTAATTTCAGCTAGAGTCCTGTACAAAGAGTCCAAGAACCCAGAGAATCCATACTGTTGTTTTATTTCGATCAAGAGTAGATCATTTGCCTGAACTCCTCCAGCTGGGGGAGCTTCCCCGAGCTCTTTGAAGGACTGGAGTCGGGCTACAGGGCCGTGGCAGAGAGGGGAGGCTTCTGTTCAGCAGGGCTTAGGCAGGAGGGATCAGCTGGAGTGGCTGTCTGCTACCTGTTCCTTAGGCTCTGTAACAGACTGTAAACGTCCTCCTCTTTACTGAGACCCTCAAACAAGGGAATGAGGTCGAGAAGCTCTGTGTCTGTCATATCATCAAACCAAGACTGCACTGGGACCTGTGGAAGAAAAAAAAAAACACACCCACATTTAGATTACAATCAGAAATGGTAAATGGTAAATGGCCTGCATTTATATAGCGCTTTACTCAGTCCCTAAGGACCCCAAAGCGCTTTACACTACAATCAGTCATTCACCCATTCACACACACATTCACACACTGGTGATGGCAAGCTACATTGTAGCCACAGCTGCCCTGGGGCGCACTGACAGAGGCGAGGCTGCCGGACACTGGCGCCACCGGGCCCTCTGACCATCACCAGTCAGAATCAGTCTGGAAAGAAAGAAAAGCGAGACCAATCTTATTTAAAGAAGGGAACAGGGGAAAAAAAATGTGGCTGACAATAGATACCATAGATGCTTAAGTGTTGCATTACAGTCGGGTTGTTTTGTGTAAATAATTAATGAGGGAAATAAATCAAAGGCACAAAGAGTGGCAGCAGCAGAAACTTCTCCACAGAGTGGAGAACTCTCATAAAATTGGGAACACTGCCTCTGGCACGAGAACAACGGTGATTATTAAAAACTCTGACAGTGTCTTACAGATATAATCATCTACATCATTAATCACTTCATAAGTAACTTATTTCCATCACAACAGTGTATTTTGACCCCATTCTCGATTAGGCAACAAGTGCCATAGTCACCATTTAGCTTAACCTTAAAACTAGCGCTGTCAGCGTTAACGCAAACTGGTGCGCGTTAACGCTACTCGGCGTTAAAGCGTTAATGCAGCGTAAACGCGTTAACGCCGTCATCACAACTAACGCGATTAACAATTAACCCATCTGAGCGCAGACTGACTTAAAATCCCTGAAACGTCTCTGTCAACGCATTTCGGGCAGTTTGTCCGAAGTTTGTCCATTCTGCGCTCCAGACGGCTTGAGTGCGTTAAAAATTTTAATCGCGTTAATCGTGATGACCGCGTTGATGCCGTATTAATGCGTTAACATTGACAGCACTACTTCAAATTTTTAGCATTTCACGTTTTGGGATCATGTGAAAAAGAGTTCGCTGCAGTGCTTTGGAGAAGTCTTATGCCACCCCTAATTTCTTTATATTTTGCCTGGAAAATAGGTGCAGTGATTAAAAGAAACATGTGCAACGTACATGGAAATACACTATATAAGAATATCTACAATTCTAACAAGCATGTTATTGCCTGGTACTAACCACTATCTCATTGTGTCTCCAGTCTGCCTATGAACACTCCAAGTTAACCCACCTGCTGCGCACTCACTTGTATGCTGGTTGCGTCAGTCACAACTCAACGATCCAGCCTGCAACTTTATTCCTTGGAAACTCAACTAATCACTACTCCTACCTGCCTACCGCCGTCTCTGGATCACTGGAAGCATAAGGTTGGAACCTCACCCTTTCACACACCCTTCCAGACGCTCACTCGGCTACCCTCCCCAAAGCCTCGCACCTTTCACCTCCAAGTAAGCCTGACCCATTACCTCATTCTTACCTTTGGCCATTGCACCCAAGCTCTGGATATCAACCACCTTTTCCCTCTGTTTCAGTGCCTTTGTGTCAGAAACTCTCACTATATTCCCACGTTTCCTTTCTCTTGCATTCCCTGTGTTCAATAAAGTTTGTTAAAAATCATTATTCGTGTGTCTACTGAGTTTGCTTTTGGGTCCAGTCCCACTTACCGGCCTTGACAGAATTTCAGTCCAGTTCTTGCATAATTTGTCATACCTCAGCCTTTTATTGCTGTTTCCTTGTTTATGAATGGCTTCTTGACAGCCACTTTTCCACTGAGATCATTTCTGAAGACGCTTTAGTGAATAGTAGATGCATAAACTGAAGGGCCAGATGCCACTTCTTCTTTTATTCTTCTCTTGTCCAGTTTCCTCAAATTCTTTAATGACACACTGCTGAGATATGCCAAGTTTTTAGCTAGTAGACGGTGCCAAAATACTAATTCATGTCTGTGAAACTGTGGTAATTTTTCATACATTTAATTAAAGAAATGTGAACAAATGTTTTTATGACAGGCAACTAGCAACAAAGTGCAAAAAGATACAATTTAAAATGAGGTCTTTGCTAAGTTATCTGGTATGTGTGGATAAAACACTGGCGCCTACACCTGAAGAAATAACAAAATGATCAGATACAGTGATTGGATGGTGGAAAAAGCAGCAAATGTCCAAAGAAAAATTTTGAAAGACCTTGAAAACCTGAAGAACTATTGCTCAAGACCATGTTAAAAAATTCAGAGAAAATCCGTCTCCTTGGAAGCAGAATATGCAGAAAGGAGGCATGGCTCAAGACTTTTCCATGGCAATCGACTTCCTGCTACCAAGATTAAATGAACTTTGAATCTGTATGTTTTATATCAAAAATCTCTTTAAAAAAATAACTTACTGCATTCTCAGGGTGGAAGATGTAAGAGGCAGGTGAGTTGTCTATGATGATGACTCTGCTGAGCTCTCGGCCCAGCCGGCTGAGGTCTTTGACGTAGTTTCCTCTGTGGAAAACACACGATTCCCTGAAGAGACGGGCGCGAAACACCCCCCATTGGTCCAGCAGGTCCGCCACAGGGTCAGCATACTAAAAAGGGCAAAGCACATCAGGTTGAGCAGCACACAGCAAATGAACAGAAGCATTACTGTAACTGTCAAAGCAGCTGGGAACCAACCTTGGCTAAGCTTGCTGTGAAGAGGACACATTCAAACATCTCCCCCATTTTCTGGAGGAACTCGTCCACATGAGGCCTCTTCAGCACGTACACCTGAAACCGAGACACGTAACGAACACGTCTTAAGTTCTGCCCACGTTTTTTTTTTTTTTTAACCAAAATTATTTTTTTGGAGCAAAAAGTCAAAGAAGAAATCTTCTTCTTCTTCTTGAGATCTTCTTTGGCTGTTCTATAACTATTCAGTTCAATTTTATCCACACTTACGTTTTTAAGTAAAGTTGGAATACAAAAATGAATCTTCAAACATTTTTGATCAATACTTGGATGCTTTCAGGTCTTATTTTTCATTGCTTGTCATCTTCGTCCTTCTTTGCAGGTCTCTGCAGATTAGTTGCTGCCTCCAAGTGCAAGTAATCGAGCATAGGCCAAAGCAGACGCAGAAAGCCTATCCTGGATTACTTGAACCAGGTTACAGCTACAATGTCACTTCCTTTGCTTCAAACCGGACACAGACAATTAAACCTTCAACAGGACGCCACCCTTTATGCACATTTCTACTCAGTGCACAATCTCTTCTGCTATAAACTCAACAGCAGCGTCAACACTGTGTGATGTTTGTGCCGATACACTCGTGTCATGGTCCAGTTATCTTTACTGCGAGCAAAGATTTAAAGAATATATCAAAGACGACTACACTGTTTGAGCTGAAATCGCTGTGAGATTAAAGGGAATAATAAATACAGAAGAAAGTAAAGTGAAGCCAAGGTCTCCACCCTTGTAAATTGACACATTGTTTTATGCAAGCCCATCTCTGGAAGCCCTCCATATCGGTGCAGTATTACCTGATGAACGGTGCCATCAATCTCCACCGGAACGATGAAGTCTGCATTGCTAATAGGCTGCAGGACGACAAGAAACAAGGAAAAGATTCAAAAACTTCACTCTGACAGGGAAACAGCCCAGCCACATGCTTGTATGTGGTTCAAAATGAGAGACAGGTTAAACACTCCTGCAAGGTGCCCCGGGCAAATGATGAAGGCTTCAGCATAATGTGGTTCCCTCTGCTCCAGTGCTCTGTATCTCAGTGTTAAATAACAACCAGGCGTGAGACTCTGGGGAGAAACCTGAGAGCCGAACAAGATGACAGACTTGAACGCGGACAGGAGGAGTGCTGCCTTTTTACTCTGCGTGACTTGTGTCATTTTTTTTTTTTCCTAAAGCAAGAAAAGGGGAGAGGAGAGGAGCAGGAGGCGAGAGGAAGATAGATGCCAGAGGGGATGTGGGTGGAAGACGAGCAGAGGGTGTAAAGACGGAGGATGAAAGGATTAGGTAGGAGGCACGGCGGTGTCATTTCAGAGAGGGAGAGGAAGAAAAACAGGTGACAGGGAAAATCTGCGTGTTTTCAGAGACGCACACAAAAAGCTTTTTTTAAAAAAAAAAAGAACTTTTGTATGTAGGAGCTTATAGTTTGCTGTATAGCAAAAAAAAATTGATGTTTATTTAGACATATCACTTCATTTAAATTCCACTGCTCAATTTTAAAGTAATCTCCAAAGCTTGGTCTTTGATAACGTCTGGGAAAGACAACTTTGCTTCCGAATTTATTACATAATTCTGCATTACAGAGTGTCAGATTAGATATTGTGGGGATACTATTATTTAGAGTAGCTTCAAATACCAGTGGCTACACAAACAAGCGTTTGAAGTTCAAAGGCTATGTTATCAAAATGTTAGTCAGCTCCTTCCTTCCACACTAAAAAAAAACATTTGGACGATAAAATCAGATCCTGCACTCGCTGTTTGAAGACTCTGAAGAGTGTCGAAGCTAGGCTGGTTAGCCAACTTGTTTATTTGTTGTTGCCTTTTCCTCAGATTAGCCTTTAATTGAACTATGTTTACCTACAGCTTTAATGACGTATCAAACTCAGCCACTGTACCGGTGCATGAGAAGCTGTTTCCCCAAATCTAGAATATAGGATAAGACAAAATGAGATAGCATCTATTCTTAACTAGCTGGTCTAGTTATCGTGATTTTTTTGCTATTTAGCTTTATAGGCATGCTAAGATAACATGCTAATGCCACCATAATAAACCATATCAAAAGATTTCCTGTATTTAAGCCCAAACGTTTAGTTGCATTTCCTAGTCTTTGTTTAAATTAATTACAATATAGTAAGATACAGAGCAATCATTTAAAACTTTTATGTATAGTACTTGCAACTAATGCATATAAAAAAAAACCCTGTAAAATCTCTTGTCATGCATGCGCATTGTTACTGCCATTATCTTCTGGCATGAAACTCCAGTTAGAAAATACAGTTCAGTACCATCCAGCAGGGGGGGTGTTTGCTGTAGGAATGCAAAGTGCAGCACTTTGACCTTCCAAATGTCCATGTGAGTCTAATAGGATCAGTGTGACAACCAAGAGGTGCTTTCTTCTTCCTTTATCTGACACCAAAGTGAGTCAATTAACAATAAAAGCCTCACGATCCCTCCCTAGATAAACAGTGTTTATTCTACGCATCGGTTTTGCATTATGATATTTAGCTTTGGTTAATATCTATACCAGAGGGCAAAAATGACTGAAGCTCTTCTAAAACTGTCTAAAAAAAAACCAAAAAAAAAAACAGTGGCAAGCTGGAAAGAGGACACGGATGCCAGCATACCATCACAAAGAGAATGGGAAGAGATGACTGAGACACAGATGGAGCTAGAGATGCAGAAACAGACTTCGCTCTGCTCCTGTGCCTACTGCTCTTCTGCTGAATCACTCCATCATCTGAAGACTGAACATACAACAGCTGCTAATTGCCCTGCTCTGTAACAGACTCAGATCAGAGACAGCAAGAGATGCGGAAATGCAGTAGGATTGCATATTAGGGAAGCAACTAACGATTATTTTGCATTAGTTGCATGGCCTAAGTTCTTAACTTGACCATGTTTTTCTGCACTTTTTTGCCCTTCTGCTTCAGGGATGGTACCCAGTTTAACCAGACAATGCCAGTTCTTAGTCCATAAATCAGATGAACTGCAATCTCCTGCACAGAGTGCTGACTTAAACCCCATCCAACATCTTTAAGATGGACTGCAACACCAAGTGCAGGTGTTGATCTCACTAATACCATTGTGGCTGGACGGGACCGCATCCCTGCAGCCAGGTCCCAAAAATATCAGGGAAATCGATCCCAAGAGAGGGAAAAGGCTGTTGTGGAATTTTAATGCTCAGATGTTGAGCAAGACATCTTTTGACAAGTGCTTTGCAAATGCACGCTGTTCAAATTACTACAGTGTACAGCATGGAGATCAGTCTTCATTCATTTCAGCTACTTGTACACATCTAACACACACTGCAGCTAATCTCAGAGAGGGCTCAGGATTTATCTCCCCATCCATAATATGAAGGATAAAAGCAAGAGTATGTGACGTGTTATGTAACGTTTCTTTTTTAGTCTACATCCATCTGTGCAGCGTCTGCATCCCTTGTCAGTTGTAGCTATTCTGCACTAATTGTGTAATTTCCAGTGGATGCATGTATTGTTTTGGAAAGAAAATGCTTAATATTTGAAATCAAAATCACCTTGAAACAGGAAAGCCACAGGAAATCCTGCTATGCTTCTGAAAGGAACTGAAAATGCTGTGTTGTGCCACTTTCTGTCTCCCGCTCTTCCTCTCTCAACTGATTTCCATTTAATGGATCGTGAATCCATTTCATACAGCACACTGATCTCTGAACTAAACGAATTTTGATGGACTGGGTATCTGATGTGCGAGTTTGATCAAAAGGAAAAAAAATAATAATTTTGGACTCGTTTTGGCCTGCAGTGTATTAGATCCAGGATTTCTGCGCAGTCTACTCCATAGCCATTGAAACTAAGAGTACACTGCACTGGACACACCCTTGTGTGTGGGTGAGCCTGTATGATTGCGTGTGTGTGTGTGGCCCTCAACTGCTGGCATGTGATTGTGATGGGTGTGTCTGGTTCAATATGTGTGTGTGTGTGTGTGTGTGTGTGTGCCTTTCGTCCTTTTACACTCCAAAGTCAATGTACTCAAAGTTGTTTTTTCTTCTCTACAATCATTTTAATTAGAAGGAGTTCCACTTAAGTGAACATAAAACTTCTTTAACTTTACTTTGAGCTATTTTGTTGCGTTGCTCGCCGACACTGAGCACAGAAGCACCCAAGCGCAGGTGGTACTCACAGGCATAATAAGATCAGTTGAAGCCGGGGCAGAGCTGTGCTCAAATGGGTCACTAGGTGTGCCAGGTGTGTCAGTAGAGGGAGCTTTTGATGGTGAGAGACAAGAGCCATTTACAAGAATAGTGTACTAGTAGCTACTATACTGGGCTTTCCCTTTAATTGCCTGCAGCAGGCTGAAAAAAGCATTATAACATGTTTGTGAGTGAAAAATAACAGTATATCTGTGCCATTACATATACAGATGGAGCATTTTTAAGCATATTTCAGCCTCTAAGTAGTACTGCTCACTACTGAAAACAAGCAGGGCTGGCACCAATTAAGCTACATACAAGTTGCAGTCTAATGAAAAACATAAATATCCAAATTTAATGAATTTTAAGTTTGAAACTTGGGGCTTGAATTATTTATAGTTTGAGAAATCAAATCATTTTAATTATTGTAATGAAATTAAATGATAAAACCACTGGATGTGGATATGGTATGATCAGGTCTTACTGTTGGACAACCCAGCGGTAGGCTGATATATATACTGATATTTGATGATTAATTAATTGATTAATATTAAGCACCATGAAGAAGGTTGTGTTTGAACTTGCTGGGGTTTTTCTTGCAGGTTTTCCCTGTTCCCAATGTGAATTTTCTCTAACCGACTAAAGGTACGTCACATTAATTGAGAAGCATAAACTGGCCATTGATGTGGATGCTGTGCATCAATGGCTGGCTGTTTTCTGTTATGGATCGCTTGATGCTTCACCTCCCTTGAAACCCAGTTTGCCATGAAGTTAAGAAAATATATGCACGGATAGAAATTTGATGAGAAAATCAGTCTTCCAGGTCTTCTTAGTTAGATGACTGCTATTGCTCTTTCTCTCCTGTTGTAACAGGTATTAAGAAGCCTTTATACTCTGAAGGACATAGACTCATGCGATTATGTGTCGCTCAATGATGCTAACAGGGCTCATGCTATTTGTCCTCAGACCACATTCAGAACAAAGAGTCATTTTTCAGGACCTATTTCTGTTTAATCCAACTGTGGCTGCACACCAACAGCATGAGGAAAGACAAAACGCAGCGTCGGTGTATTTCAAAGTGCACAGTGTGTTTGAGGTCATGTAGGGAGGTGCCGTACCTTGAAGGAGCTGTGCACAAGGGTTTCGTCCAGGTCGATCACTACACAGTTCTTGCCATAGTCTGCTATGCTGACCTCTGGTAGGAGGAACTTGGCTGGAGGCTGCAGAGAAAACACACACATGCGTACTTAATGCTACGCATATAGAGAAGTGCATTACCGGGAGCAGGCTGCCAC
>VOQK01006100.1:7701-17722 GCA_015052645.1 Benitochromis conjunctus
GCTAATGTTTACAGGTTAACATACCTCCTTAAAAAGACTTGTATTAAATTCAGTCCGAGTTTGATTTTTAATGCCTGGATCATGTCATCGTGATCATTTCCTGCACTCTCGACATACTCGGATCACGTAATCCAACTGCTATGTTAACACCTGCCTTTATAGTTGTACTTAGACGTTCAGGCTAAGAAAGTGGGTGACAGTAACTGTATGAAGATGACAGTTTGTCGGAGAATTACTCTTACCCTAGGTGGGCATAAACTCAACAGATGCTCTTATTTTACTTTACTGTTCACTTTCAAATCACTGATATCAGTGTTTACATTTCCAAAAGGATCCCATTCATTTTTAAATGCAATGTAAAGTTTCACTGGCATGTCCGGGGTGGATATTTCATATATGTGTAACATGTATTTGTATATGTAACTTGGCTGAATCCCAGGTGATTTAATGTGATATTTCCAAAGTGCACAGCAGACAGCAGTCTGTTTAATTGTCATATCTTGCAGCTCTTCACATGCTCATGGCACCGTCTCTGTATTTGCACAATGCAAATCTCTCCCTGTCTGTCCCTCTCTGCTCACAGTAACGGTCACTACAGTTGTTTACCTCTATAACTGCACCTGCATCCTGCCTGTGTGTAGCTAGGCTCACCTATCATTATTGTAAAACAAGCAAACAAAACAGACAAATTTTCCAAGCTAATTAGGATCATCCAGGATGTTATAAGACGTCTGCGTACAAATACTGAAAGAAAAAAGAGCTTCACTTAAGGAGTTTGCATTAAGTTTGTATTTTGTCTCATACAGAAGTTCGTTTCAGTCCGGAAAGAAGACGCAGGCGACTACTATTGCCGAGCGAAGAATGATGCGGGGCACGCTCAGTGTGCACCCCAGAAGATGGAAGTGTGTAAGTATGACACTGTTAAACCGCATGTGTCCTTATGTTTATTGAATGCAGGTAATAAGAGTCCAAACATCAGTGTTTAACTTTTTGCTCGTATTTGAACTCCACAGATGATATTGACATAGTGGGGATCATCCTGGGGGTGCTGGTGGTGGTCGTTGTGCTCCTATGTATAACGGTGGGCATCTGCTGCGCTTACAAACAAGGCTACTTCTCCAGCCAAAAGCAGACGGGGAACAAGTAAGATTCCAGACTACTAATGTTACTGTAGCCAGCACCACTTCCACACATCGCCCACAAACTGGATGTGCTCTGTGTGTTTTAGTTACAAAGTTCCAGCTAAAGGAGATGGAGTGGACTACGTCAGGACGGAGGATGAGGTTAGTAGTGCCTAAAAATACAGTCTGTTGTAGACACAGCACCGGTCCACACATTGAGCTAGGTGCTAGTTTTTATGATTGAACGATTCATGTAGCAATAAGAATGATCAGGTCCAAGGACCGGACTGAAAATAAGTGAAAAAGTGTCCAAAGACAAACGTTGGTTCATTATTAAAATAGCTGCTCATTTATTCAATTCAAAGATTGGAGAAATGAAATGAAAGTGTTGCTACTTGGTATGCTCTCTCAGAGTAGACGCTTTCATTTGAAGGACTCGCCTGTTGTGGGCGTTTGGGGATGAGAGTGTTGGAAGAAGCAACTGTAACTGCAGTGAGCTGTATGCTGACAGCGGTGATTAAGCTGCTGTATTTAGTCTCCAGGTCTGAAAGCAACAGCTACCCAAATATTTAGCATCGTGTTGCTGCCCTGTAACAAAGAAAACAGTGCCTCTCACCCTCTCTACCGTTACAAAGTTAAATTCAAACTCTGTACGAGGCATCGGCTCATTCAGCAACACTGAACACAGAGTCTGCTGGAAATGATGAGAGCCATCACGGCAGGTAGTGCTGATGTCGTAGTCGACTAAAAGAGTTTGTTTTGGCGCTGAACTTGGACGCGTCAAACAAGAACGTGCGATAACGTAATAACGATGAGTTGTTCCCTGTGTGTTGTCTGCAGGGGGATTTCCGACACAAGTCATCGTTTGTGATCTGAAAAAGACGACGGGGGCTGTCGTGCTGAGTGAAAGCTGTGACACACGGGTCTGCCCTCCACACTGTCCGACCACGGAGCTGCCGCAGTTCATGCACCGAGCTCTCAGCATGCCTGAAATCCAATTACACAAGCTTGCCAAATGTGGTGGGATTTCATATGACAATAACGTGTAAAAAAAATAGTATGTGCATAGGGACTGAGAATCATTTAACTTTATTATCCTGAGTTCTTTTGAAAATGATGGCGTTCTTCAGTTACAGTGATTTCACGGTTTTAAACACTAAAGCAGGCGGCGAGCAGGAATCATGTGTTTGTTGTGTCCAGTAGTGCAGGAGGAGCCCACAGTCAGTCTGTCGTGACACCTCTGTCTACTGGCAGCATTCACTTTCAAACCTTTTGTCATTTCTATAACATTTCTTTTCTACTGTTAAAATTTGTCAGACTATTTTTGATGGAATATATTTTAAAATGCCTATATATAAAGGTTTACTTTTTTAAGTATTTGTAAATGACTAACATGTTTTTTTTTGTTTTGTTTTGGGGGGGTTGGATTAAAAAAAAATGATGTAACACAAACCCCGTTGCATAAAGTTGTAAGCATTTACACCTTTGCAGATGAAAGAAAGACAAATGAAAATGGTCTCGTAGTGGCATATCGCGACGCGTTTCCCGATCGGCGGTCTTACATGTTGATTTTGTCGGCTGGGATTGTCCGGTTTGTGTCATGACAGACTTCCATGTTGATGTTTGTAGATAGTCTTAGTAAGATGCTTTGAAGAGTGCCAGTCAAATGCTGTGAAACACTGTACACGATCAGTGCTGCGTTTTCTTGATTTTAAGTGTCCTTCTCTGCTTGCTGTTAATCTTGTATATATTGAAGTTGCTGTCGAGGTAGAGTTTAGCTGTCACACATATGTTGAGTACGTCGCTATATTAATCATAGTAATATTAATACAGGGTTTGTAAGTTAACCTTCCAGACCCCGAAGAAGCTGGACAAAATGATTGTGGACTGTTGACAAAGTAAATGGTACTTAAAATAGTTCCTCCGGATAAGCAGGACGAAGCTGTTCGCAGGTTATTTGAACTACTAAATCTTCAGCTGGTACTGAGAGTCCCAACAGCATGAATCTGCGGGGAGACAGTCAGGTAGACCGCATGCTGGAACAGCGTGAACGTGGCACAGCTGCTTTGTGTTCCAGCTGTGACACAGCCACCGGAGCCAGTGGCCTACTCACAACCGTGTGTTTGATTTAACCAGATGTGCAACCAGATGTAGAAGAGTCCCAGGAGCAACTCGACGCTTATCGGTCGCTCGGCATAGTGATTTAGTATCAGAATGAAGGACCCCGTTCAGACTTACGGCTCTGAACAGGGGCCTGGAGGGTTAACACTTGTACTAATTGTAAATAGCTATTTGTTTTTGCTTGGGGTTTTTTGTTTGTTTTTTCTGTTTTGCAAGATCATGTAAAGTGAAAAAATGTTTTCAAAGAATCCTATTTGAGGCGATATGAAACTCTTTCCATTTGTAGGACTGACAGAAGGGTAACATTTTATCAGATCATTCAGAACACGTGAGCAAGAGGCAGGTTTTGAAAAGCATTGAGAACAAACCGTTCTGTCCATCAGTGTCCGCTCTCTTTTTTTGGCTTTTTAAGCTCTAAGCAGACTTTTAAAGGCAGCTCGTGTCTGTTAGTATTCGTGTAAGCTTCATGCAGATAAGAAGAATCTCTTGAGGTTTTCAAGCATAGGAAATGCGGTCAAATGTTAACCAATTATCAGTCGTGGTAGAGACGATCTGCCGGTCATTTGCACTGTGGAAGTGTACTATTAGCCCAAATAAGGTCACAAATGAGTCCCGCTGCAGCTGCACAGTGTGGTGAGAATCAGAAATGTCACCCCCTCGTTTGTGCATAGTTCATTCCTCTTAAGTGCCTTCAGGCTTCAGACTAGTCCGCTTTCTCGTGCACGGTCCCACCTCTAGCTTCTGCCGTGCAGTCACAGGCTTCGTGTTTTTCCTTTTCTTTAACCACAAGCGCGGCGTTTGAGAGGAATGATGACACCAAACATTTCCACTCCCCTTCTTTACATATCTGCAAATTTGTAAATAGCTTTTTACATAGATTTGGAGCTGTAGACATGTTGAAGTGAAAAATAATAGTGCCTCTATATTGTGGAAATTATTTTTAGTAAAGACATGTAGCACTATTAGAAAAAAAAAGATTGAAACCCACAGCAGGGCGGTTTCTGTGAGCTCTGGTTTATAACGTGGGTTTCTAACACTGATTGGTATTGTCCAAAAAATGTCATCGTTAGTACATCCATTGTGTTTCAAAATAAAATCCCTCAACAAAATTTGAAAGACCAATGTAGTCAACACTGACTATTTTATTTTTATTTGTGTATGTTATTTATTCTTCTCTGTGCTGGCGGGGAAATATTTCAGGTCTTCACAACGCTATGTTTAAACCGGGGGTGTCATACTCAGACCGGCCCGCCGCACATCTTTTTAAAGAGGGCATACATTTAGGACTTTTAAATGTATTTTCATAGATTTTGCAGCTTGTCCTATGGATGAAGACCTCTCTGAGAATGAGCAATCAGAAGTGTTTCTGTCATTTTACACATTGGTTTTTTACAGTTTAAGCCCAAAGAGTCATGCTGACACGTCTTTTATTATATCATGTAGTAAAACTGAGACGTGCTGTGGAGACTGCACTTCTTTTTCGTACACTGAGATATTGCAGGGATTAAACGTGCAGCTACACTTATTTACATTTACAGAAAGGGAATTTTTACTGGTCTGGCCCACTTAAGATCAAAGCGGGCTCTATGTGACCCCTGATGTAAAATGAGTGCGACAGCCCGGGTTTAAACATTTACCCTACACAAAAACGACAGGACACAGTTGGCCGCTGGCGTCAGCAAACGCCGGCCTTGTGTAGCGTTAAGACCGGTATCAATCTACAGGATGAAATTAAGAGCTGACCCATGCGATGATAAAGGAGCTGGGACTCTTCAACATGTAAGTGAAGTTTATAATCCAGAGTTCATGGAAAGTTAAGCTCACAAACAACAACAAAGTCTTGCATTGCATCTTCCCAGTGTGTCTGCAGGCTGGTGGGCTGTTTGCAGGCACTGATGGTAGAGGTTATATTGGCCGTTTACTCTGTGCTGTCTTTCAGTTTAAGGATGGCTGCGTTCCAGTGATCCAGCTCTGCTGGAGCTGTTTCTGATTGAAGACTGGTACATAGCGTACCTGATCCTCTGATCCAGACGTACAGCAGAATGTCTTTTTGGGGCCTGCTTGGGTTATTTTTGTTCATTTTAGAACCACTCTATTTGTGATTAATAAAACTCACTTCTAATATCACAAAGGTGTTTTGTGTGTTTTCTATTTATGGTGTGTGTGTGTGTAGTGAGGATTCTAGCTCTGCCCTGCCAGTCTTGTCATTTCACTGCTTGTTCCAATCCTCCTGGCCTATTCAATAGTCCCCCCACTGTTCACAGAAATCCTATTGGTCTGTCCAATATCCCACTGACTGCTCTTTGTTGATCTAAAGCCATAATCTATTAGTGGGAGTTAAGCCATTTCCACTTTCCACACTGCAACCAGCCTTCTTGTTCCTTTCTGGTGACTGTGCCAACTGGCAGCAAGTTCCTGGATAAAGAGCACTAAAATCAATGAGCCCGGAGAGGATAATATATTGTCCTTTGCAGCACAGCTACTGGACACTTTTATTTAATTCACAGTAAAATCAATCAGTGCTGGCTTTATCATCAGGCAGAAGGATGAAAAAAAACCCACCTTATTTTTAAGAAGGCAGCAAGCCTCATGTTCAAATTATGATTAAATGCAGCACACTCTCAAAGAGCTAAGAGTTCATTCGCAGCACTGCTCTGAAAGTCATGCAGCATATGAGTCAGTGTTACTCCTCTATCAGGTAACAAGATGAAACACATCTGTGGTTAGTTGTACTGCTGCGTAACTTTACGGGGTCCATGTTGTAAATATGCTGATAAAAAATAGAATTTTTACATTTAATGTGATTGGATTAGTTAAATCATTTAACTCATCCAACTAATTTATTTCACTTCAAATGTTTTTTATTTAAATTTGAATACACTTTAAACATTTCGACCATAAATTTGACACCTGAACTTACTAGGACCGTTTCTTAAAATGCCACATTTAATGTTTTCAAAGTATTTTAGTGCTTAAAGTTTGGTGGAAACTTCCTAATAAAAACCATTAAATTACAGTAAAATTGACAGTGAGCATTTTAGTTTTAGTCATCTTTAGTAAGACTAAAGACATAGCTGTGGGTGGCATTTGCTGTGTGCAGCATGCCAGGGTAACATCTACCAAACTGATGTGTGTTACTATTCACTGAAACTGGGTTAAGATATTAAACGACTGTTTGTGTGTCCCACGTAGTTCTACCATTAAAAATACAGCTCACAGATAAAGGTAGCCATTCTGGTCAGCACAGTGAAACAAAGACGGGTAACTATTAATCATTTCTGACATGTTAACACTAAAGTGATTTTTACCCTGAAGTGTCTGATTTATTCTATTTGCTGTCTATGTGCAGGACACAGGACTCTGCTCAACTCGTCCACAAACATGACTGCTTAAAGTTTTACTGTCAGTGGAGCAGCAGTTTGATTACATTTCAGGCGTTCATTTATACCAGCAAGAAGATTTGTTCTCAGAACCAGTAGGCTGACCTTTAGAGTGCTTAAGGAAAACAGCAACATTTGCCATGGTGTGATTACCGCCCAAACATACACACAGGTTTATGCCTGTTTCACTTTCTTTTAGAAGGAGAAGTATTTTACGGTATTATTCGAGGTGGACCTCGCTGTCATAGTGAAGGTGCAGAGTTGGACTCGAAGTTTACCAGCTTTTTTGAACACAGCGAGGTCACAGTTATTCAGAGAATGAGGCTCCAGAGCCAAATAACAGGGAAGTCCACTGAATCTCTCTCATGGGGATCTTGCCACACTCGTTTCTCAGCCACGCTCCGACACAGGGCTTCTGCACAGAGAAGAGGTTGGGTTGCAGAACAGCAGAAGGCAAACGTGAACACTGGACCAGTACGAGGAGCTGAACCACAGTACCACAGCTAGTGCAACAATCTGGTGTCGACTGGAGGATTTCTTCAGCCTTAAATAGCAGAGGTGATGAACGACTGCCAGCAGATGTGAACACTCAACCACCTCCAGGTGCACAAACCCAGAAGGCGGGGACCCAGGAGGAGTCTTTGGATTCCTATGCAACAATGGTGATGCCGTTTAGCGTTCTATACACATACATATGTTACTGTCATTTCCTCTACTGCCCACATATTCAGTCTGCAGTGATCACTTTTATTAGTAATTAGGAAAGATGACTTGTGGCAACCATTCCAGAGTTTGAATACACTGACAGTCAGACAGCCTGTCATACATGTGAATGCAAATTTAATGCTGTCATGCATAAGCAAATAATTGAAAGAATTACTGACCACAGGAATCCATCAATTTCCAATGCAGGGGGGAAAAAATGAATAAATAATGAGAGATCCCTTCCTGTGGCCTCATTATGGGCCACAACTGGATACCCAATAAAGGCTGTCTGGATCCATAACTGCTGTGGAGGAGCCAACACAAGTTTAATTCGAACGCCTTTATTTGTTATATAATGTTTTATTAAAATAAGTGTCAGCTACGACACAGGAGGTCCTCTGCCCTCAGCAGATGTTTTGCCCCTAAACAGGTTAATCTGCCCAGTCTTCACCTTCAAACATTCTGCATTTTCAGGGACTTTTCAGAGGACAGGGCTGCATTCATCGTGCACAGAGCAGACACCACAGGGAGGGAAAAAATTAGACGTGACAGAGGGAAGTTGGCTATTTAGAAAATATCACAGTACGATGTGATGGAAAGACACACTGGCAAGATGCGTCCATGCCCAAGCAGCATCTACAGCTGCGCCTCACACTCCCATCCTCACAGAAGTAATGGGTTTGAGTCGCACCATGACAGCCAGGACGCCTCGGCTTGTTAAAAGTTTTCAGTCATTTGCCCAAACTGGAGCAGTTGTACAAATCACGTGATGCTGTTGTAGGACAAATTTAGAAAAAGAAAAAGAAAAAAAAACGGTGTCAAAAATGAGTCATTGTTTTAAAAGAACATTTCTATCTCTCAGCCTTAAGGGGGCTGTTTAACCGTTTCCATGTTGGAGTCTAAAGCTATTCACAAAAAGAGGATCATTCTAATCTGTCTTTGTAAGCCACCAGAACTAATTAGGCAGTTAGGAGCCTCATAACGAGATAAAGCAACACACACACACACACAATTTGAATAACTGTTCCCACTCACGTCATATCTGACACACTGCTGTATACAGTGATGTGTGTGAAGCATGTGGTTGATGATCCCAAAGCTACAGGTTGCATAAAACAGCAGCACAATGCTGGCTGTCAGTGGGAACTTTTTAAAGGTTTTAGAGGATTTCCCATCAAGAGTTCAAATCTGAGAGTGAAAAAGACATGACGTGCCTGAGATGCATGTGAGTATTTATTTTTCACATGAATACTTTTGTAATATTTTTTAAATGCTAAATAATGTCACAAAACATCAGGAGCTTAATTACAAAAACCTGAGAATTCAGGAGGGCTCTCAGGTTTATCCGTCTTCTGCTGTGGTTGAACCCTGCCCTCTAGCGGTCAGCAGTGCTATTACAGAACCGGTTCCAGGATTTCCCTCTTTTTTCCACTCATTGGAGAGATCGAGTGAATACCAAAATTTAAAGAGACTGCAAAAGATTAGTGTTCGTGGATTTATTGTTATTGCAGTCATTCCAAACACCACAATGAACTGAGTTTGCATAAGGATGTTAAAAACTGCGCACTCCTGACCTCTAGTGCTTAAAACTGGTACAACATACAGTCAAGTTTTCAATATGAGTCAAAAGCAGAGGGGATTAAAAACTGATGGGAATGCATCATCATTATACTTACACAAATATACAAAATTGAGTGGATTTCTAAGAGTACTTCCTATTCAATAAGTCTTTTCTAAGCCCCAATAAAGTTTCATTGAGGCCAGCGCTGTACCAGTCCAACCTTTTCCTGTTCTGATATGAGACAGATAGCTTGGCAGTAGTGAATCTACCAAAACTGAAAAGTGATGTAATTCATTGTTAAATTATTAGGCTGTAATCTTGCTCTTTGGGTAACACTACCAACCATTCTTTTATATGTAAGAATTAGCAGAGACTTAAACATTTCCTCACTTTGGAAATAAAATTTAGCAAACAAATTTGGTGGTTAGATCCCTGACTGTTCCATTCAAAGCATCATTTTGTACTCCAAAGTTGTTCACAATGCAATTTTGTCTCCCAATTTCACCCAACTGAGTGCTCGGCTTGGATAAAACCCCTGTATGAGCATGTGTTAATAGGTGAATGAGACTTGCAGCACAAGTTACTCTCAGTGCTAGTCTGAGTAGAAAAGTGCTATATAAGTACCAGCTCAGTCCAGTGGAGTGAAGTGACATAATAACCCTCCAAACTGTAACCCTTTGATAGTTAACACAGCTAACAACAGCTAGTGCATTGTAGCTGAGGCATGGTGTCATAAACACAGACCATCAAAACTGAAGAAAACACACTGTCTCCATAGAGTGGTCTCTCTCTACCAATACTTGATTTGAGTCATGATCCCATTCACATATTGCATGACTAACACACAAAGTGCATGGGCTCAAATGATTCCATATGAAACCAGATCTTAAAGGCTGAGAAAGAGGAGGCTTGCAGGAACACAAACAGGCATGAAACAGAATTAAAAAGCAGTGAGAAACTATAAGACTAACATATTAAAAACACATTAAAATGCTGCATCTCATATTTAGAATGTTTTTTTGGTTTTTTTTTATTGAGAGAGAAATATATATATTAGTCATTTACAATCACAACACAATCTATTCCCCTCACACATTTGTCTTTTTTTTTTTCTCACACAGATACAATGATAC
>VOQK01006101.1:20006-32196 GCA_015052645.1 Benitochromis conjunctus
TAGGTGGCAGCAATTAGTTGGAATACTAACTAAGTCATAGAAGAAGAAGACTGTTTTGTTACTTCCAATCAGATGCTTTGTTGCTTCATCCAGTGCGCAGGCGTTGTGTAGCAGATATTTCATGTGCTGTACGTCGTGTCCGGTGGAGGTCACAGACATCCGAGCAAAGTGAGGTAAGTTATGGCATACGCTATGTGTGTGTGACAGTGAAATTACTTAACTGTTTATTAGAATGTCGTTTTATCAGACATTGTAAGTGAAAAGGAGAGATGCTTTGCGTGTTATCCATAAGACACGTAGTGTTACAAGATTAGACGAATACGAGCGACCACTTTGCATCAGCGTGGGGTAACATGCGTGCAGTCACCCGGCGTGCAACTCGGACTTAACTGCCGCACGCTTTTTAATCGTTTTACGTATCTTATTGTCTTACCTGTAGTATTATACCGGTCTTAAATCTAAGCTGCGGTGCTCTGTTTAGTTACATCGGCTTGCAAGATGTCTCAGTTCAGTTAGGCGATAAGCTAATGCTAGCTAGTTAGCCAAATTAGCTAACACAGCCTTGGTGTCAGTCCAGCTCAAGGCCAAAGCCAAGTGTTATTGGAAAGAGGGGATTTAGCCTGGATTTCCAATGTCCGTCACAGGATTATGGTGCGTAGGTGTAAAGGTGGAGATGTGTACAAAGACATTCAAAGTGTTTTCATTGTCACCAGGTTGCTGTCATGGCCAAGTTATTTGAGTCCATTGGGAAGTTGGGGCTTGCCCTCGCCATCGGTGGAGGTGTCGTGAACTCGGCTCTTTTCAACGGTGAGTCCTAGACAGATACATGGTCTAATGGGATTTCCCATGCATTGCAACACATGCTCAACCATCAAGCATAAAAAAAATTTTATCTGGTAAAAATATATATTTAAAAAAAAAATCACATTTCCGAAAGAATTCAAAAGAAGTTTTGGAGGGCAGCAAAAGCTAATGAATAGCTACCTGATAGTGCTGCTTGCACATGAGAAAACCACAATTGTTTTAGTTTCAAGAACATGATGTGTTATTCTGAAGTGAGAATTTGGCATTACACTTGGGGTTACACTTAACCTTCTTTGCTAATTTAGGATGCCTTTGGTCTACTCTGTGTAGTACATCATATCAGTTGCCTTTGTTTGGTTAAGCTGATGAGTTCATTAGCATTCCATATCAGAAATGAGGAAAACAGTGTCCTTGATTTAAAATAAATAAATAAAATGAATACAAATCTGGATTTTTCATGTTAAACAGATTTTTAAATCGTGTACACCCTATATGTGATACTCTGTCCTCCTTGTTGCAGTTGATGCAGGTCACCGGGCTGTGATCTTTGACAGGTTTCGAGGCGTTCAAGATGATGTTGTTGGTGAGGGAACCCACTTCCTCATCCCCTGGGTTCAGAAACCTGTCATCTTTGATTGCCGCTCCCGTCCACGCAATGTGCCTGTCATCACAGGCAGCAAAGGTAAGCAAGCACTCTAAGGAACCTTAGCTCCTGCAAATTCAGTGTCTCTCAAACTAACAAGGCTTAGCTTTGTGAAGTGGTGACAACTTGAATTAGCCTGTCTTAAATGTGTAGCTTTTGTAACAATAAAAGACAAGTAGAGGCTATGTTTACACTTAAATTTTCCAGTTGTTACTAAAATTTATATAACTCAGTGTACGCTGGAATCAAGTGTACAACAATAACAAAAACATTTTGAATTAAAAAATAAACAAAAAATCATACCTTATTCTAAATTTGAGACACTCTACAGATGAATCTCGCCATTCCTTCTACAGTAGCAGTGTAGCACTATTTGGGACACTTTTCCCCGGATCTGCGTGCTTTGCTCTTGCGAATTGTTTTGCTTTCCATCCAGAATGCTATGAAGTGGGATTAATGGGTCAGCAAGTTCTGGCTGATGGCTCAATTTTTAACTGGCTAGGATGCCATGGTAACTCTGCACTGGCATCTAAAATGTTCTGAAAGAGATTATCATCAGTTTGTTCTATCTGAAGTTATATTTTGTAAGAGCGATATAAAGTCTTAACTGAGCAAACATGTTCATACACAAGCCTCTTGAGCTGTGTCTTAGTAATGTGACCAAAGAAAACCCATTGTTACAGTTGTTGCGTTGCCATTCTAATGTAAATGCAGTTTAAAAAAAAATAACCAGCAAGTTATTAAGTGCAAGCTTTCCATAAAGAATTCATAATCTCTAAAAGACATTACAAAGTGATTAATACTTTGACCACCTGCCAGTATTATTTGCATTCATGCAAACCATGGTTATTTTAGTTTTGAGATCACGATGGGTAATTCTGATATTTGACATCACACTTTGGGTTGACCTACTTTTTTTTTTTTTAAATCTAGCTGCTTTCCATGTAGTAACTATTTTCAGTTGTTTGTTGCACGCTTGTTTGGTTAAGTTGGTGACTGTGTTTTCTAAACCAACTAATATAACAACATATGTGGTTAAAGGGCTTTATAAATGGTTTTTATGCTTTTTCCTGATTTACGACAAAGTGTCTTTCAATTGATTTGGTAAAGAACTAAAAAAAATTCTACTTGGCCTTGATGTGCTTAAATGGAATAAAATGTGCTTTCTGGATGTACAGAATTAACCCTTTCACACATAGTGGTCACTACAGTGGACAGCTACTCAAAGACTGTTTTCTTGTATTTGTGTCAGTGTTGATGGTATACTTGCACATAAACCACTACATTGGACACTGATGTGTCACTCCATTATGACAACCTCAATCGGGATTTTTTTCTTAAGTATTTTTATTCATCTTTTCATGCCTAAAGATGAATACTTAAGAATAAAATCGGCAGCACAGTGCTTAGCACTGTTGCCTCACAGCAAGAAGGTCCTGAGTTCAATCCCACCATCAGGCCGGGGTCTTTCTGTGTGGAGTTTGCATGTTCTCCCCGTGTTTGTGTGAGTCCCACAGTCCAAAGACATCCACTTAGTGGGGACAGGTTAATTGGAAACTCTAAATTGCCCATAGGTGTGAATGCAGGAGTGACTGTGAGTGTGAATGGTTGTCTGTCTATGTGTGTTAGCCCTGCGACAGACTGGCGACCTGTCCAGGGTGTACCCTGCCTCTCGCCCTACGATAGCTGGGATGGGCTCCAGCACCCCCCGCAACACTGAAGCGGATGGATGGATAAAAAAAAAATCCTGATTTAGGTTGTTATACTTCATGCATGAAAGGGTTAAACAGCAAAATTAAGTTTAGGATTTTTGTTTGTTTGTTTTAAATGAACTCATGACTACAATCATTCTAGTTCTTAGCTGTAGCATTAAAACATATATGTATTTATAGCTCTATATGACATGAGCGTCTTGACTGAACTTCACAGTCAAGAACTTCTCAGCTGCTGCAATATTGGTTTTTCCTGGAATTGTAGGTTTTGTTGAACTAGATAAAACACAGAAAACATTCAATTGTGTTAAATGTCCTTTGTAGTTTTGGCGTCAGTGCATCCCAAAACAGCTGAGTGGGAATTGAAATCTGGAAACTGCTAAGCTTTCTGCCATGTTCTACTTTTTATTCATTTGAATCGGTTGCTCCCCCCCCCCAAACTATTCTGATGGCTATATTATTGCTCTAATAATGTATCAGAGGTTACTGTAACATGATTCATTCCAATGCTGCTTTTGTACCATTTAAGGTAAACATTTCCAAAGAAGGAACTTGTTGGGTTTTTTTTAACACATAAAATTTTAGTCTGTGAATGCAAACACTTTTTTTTTTTTTTTTTTATGTGGAGGCCAGTATATACAGTGTGAGTAAGGTCTGAACCATTCATCCTACAGATCTGCAGAATGTTAACATCACGTTGCGTATCCTCTTCCGGCCGGTGACAAACCAGCTGCCGCGCATCTTCACCAGTATTGGTGAGGATTATGATGAGAGGGTGCTGCCGTCTATCACCACAGAGGTCTTAAAGGCTGTAGTGGTGAGTAACAGTCCATTAAAGTCCAAACAAATGAGCTGAATGTATAATGAACAGAGTCAAAAAGCACTTAATGTTTGTCTCTCTCAGGCTAGGTTTGATGCTAGTGAGCTCATCACTCAGAGAGAGCTTGTGTCCAGGCAGGTCAGCGAGGACCTCACTGAAAGAGCCTCCACCTTCGGCCTAATCTTGGATGATGTTTCACTGGTATGAAGTCGATGGAAAATTATGCAGCAGTGTTCTGTACTATCCTTGGGTTGTGTGTTTAACTGCAGTAACCTGTTGTATTGTGTTCTTTCAGACACACTTGACTTTTGGCAAGGAATTCACAGAGGCTGTTGAGATGAAACAGGTGGCCCAGCAAGAGGCAGAGAGAGCCCGTTTCGTTGTAGAAAAGGTACTTTTAACATTGCATGTAATTCCTGTACTATGAGTGCATTCTAAAACTGTGCATACAGCGTTATCACTTCCATTTTATCGTTTTAGGCAGAGCAACAGAAGCAGGCAGCCATCATTTCCGCTGAGGGAGATTCTCAGGCTGCCTTACTCATTGCCAACTCTCTGATGGAGGCTGGTGATGGTCTGGTAGAGCTCCGTAAGCTGGAAGCAGCTGAAGACATAGCCTTCCAGCTGTCACGCTCCCGCAATGTCACTTACCTGCCCTCAGGACAGGGCACATTGCTTCAGTTGCCCCAGTGATTGCATCACACCCCATGTCTACCACCCCCTCTCACTGTCTCCAACCATTACATGGGCCATGGACGTGGTGGTTGGAGGATTCAGTAAAGGATTCTCCCAACATCACACACATTCCTCCCACTCTTTCTCTGACCAACTCTGGACTGGGCTCTGCTGATAGTAGTATGGTGGGAGACAAAGTGAGAGGGTGTGATGGATACATTTATGAAGTCCACCGTTTATGTAAGGAAGTGAAGGGGTTTATTGCTCTGTGATAACCTTAAATATATATAGTACTCTGTTCTGAGAATTTTCAGTGCAGCAAATTCTGTCAAGATTCAAGTTATGTCAAAGTGAAAGCACTTAATGAGTAGAAAGCAACAGTCACTTGTATATCAAAGAAAACGGTGTGCGATTTCTTTAAACAATAAATGTGAATGGTAAATGCCATTCTTTGGTTGTGCTTGGAAATTTCATCAAATTGTGTATCTGTTTTGAAATCTAAATTAATTGCCATCTAAATTGCCATCTTTCTGGTTGACTGCAAGGTATGTGTCTTGACATTGTTTATTCATTTGTCTTCAGTCATCCAGGCTTACTAGAAGATTTTTTTTTTTTTTTCTTTTTTGTTTTTTTGAGTATGTCTGCCTTCTTCTTTCAGATACCTTTCTTACACTGTTGTTACCCCGAATCAATTGGAATATGCTTAGCAGGATGGCACTTGTCTTCAGTTTGTATGGAAAAAATCAGTCCCATGTTGCAGAAAAGAATGAGCTATTAAATTGCCTTTCTGCTTCTGAGTCGTCAGTGTTTTTGGCACAGAGATGTTTTACGCAGGAATAACTGTCACTGGGGGAGGGCACTTTTTAAATCTCACTTAAAAAAATAAAAGGTACTTAATTGGTGCACACCATTAAAAATATATAATAAAAAAAATGTATAATGAGTAAAACTGGAAGGACTAGTGGTTTTTTTTATTGTTATTATTGTTATTAAAGGGAAGGTTTATTTTTGTAGTTATAATAAAAGTAAACTGAAAATAATTACTCTTTAAAATGAGACATAGTTTTGGCACTTTTTCCCCCCATGTTCTTTATATACATTCATGCATTTTAAAAAATGTTTTAATATTGGAGAAATATGCAGTTTGGTCATTTTTTCGAGAGTCTTCACGGAAATAAACTGGAGCGCTTGAGTGAGTCAATTAAAACGGCTGTTACCACAAAAAAAAAACGAATTACAAATAGAAGCGATATTAAAGTTTAAGAGTCGATGATAAAAACTGATTGCATTAATTGTAGTTTTAGAATTTTTCCTTTGGGAGGATTAAACGGCCCTCAGGGTCTTCTCATTATGATTTCATCAATCAAGGATTTAAGCTCAGCGCGTGCGCGCGCGCCGTGCCCTGTCTGCTTTGGAGGGGAGACGAAAAGAATCCAGACCAGACAAGCTGCCGCGCGCCCATCCAGACAGCGGCCTGGATGCCTGGGATGAGCGCGGGACGACGGTAGTACGCGCGAGAGCTTGGCCGGGCCACGTAGCGGGGCTGAGGACGCCGGTGCGCAGATACCTCCGCAGTCTATAGCGGACATAAACAAATAAGCGCCCACATTTTGCACACAAAGACCATTGGCAGTGCCCCGTCTAAATGCACATCCGTGAATGAAAAGAGCGAGAGAGAGAGAGAGAGAGAAATGCGCGTGCAACCCTGAATCTGTGCAACTCTGATTGCACGAACGCAAGAAGGAGGTCGCCCTAACTGAGGTAAGCCAGTAAACTGACAACAAAATGTCGCTGTTTTAGTTGATTTTAAGCACTTAGATGTGTGACACGCATGACAGCTGTCGGAAACAGCAGCCGTGGTTCGCCGGTAGTGCGGGGCCGAAGCTATGGTGAGAGCAGTCTGCGAGCCCGGCTAGCGCTGACTTTGTGACAGAGTCGAGTTGAGTGGGTTTGCCAGTAGAGCAGTCTGGGTTTTGTTGGGAAAGCGGCATTTTTCATACTGCACCACAACAACAGAGAAACACTGATGACAAATCATGACATCAGCTTTTCGTTTAGCTTCACGAGGGTCCGATAACTGTCACACTTTCCCTTCGGAGTGCAGCATCGAAATTAAATGTAACGTTAATGCTAAATATTTGACGTTAATGCTAGCTTTGGGCTAACTAGCACCAACCTGGGCGGTTTATGGTTTAAAAAAAAGTGAAACTTCTCTTTTGTGGGAAGCTGCTGCCTGTCTGCAAACACCAGCCTTCAGATTGTAGTCCTTGTGTATTAGTATGACTGTTCTCCAAATGAAGTGACCTTAACTGCACTAAAACATCTAATGGCTGCACCTTGAGCTAATGTAGCCAAGTTAGCTTGTCATGTGTGTGCAGGTTAGTACCTATGGACTACTGCTAGCTAGCTAAGTAGCCTAAGTTGGCCTGGCCTGCACAACGTTACTGTTGTTCGCTGTACAATGTTGCCTTTTCGTTTTAACCCTTTCTTTGCTTCAAACACACTGCAGTGTTAAGTCTTGTAGCTGAATGCACCGCATCCAGCCCGACGAAAACAAATTCATATGTGCATGTGATTTACTTCGTTTGATAGAAATAGTATGCCTCTTGAAGCCCTTTTAATGATAATCACGTTTCGGTGTGTTCTCACAGTACAAATCAGTTTCAAAGGAAGTGCTAAAGGCTCCCATGTTTTCTTTCCTTATCCATAATGGAGATGTCCCAGTAGTAAACAGCTCAGCAGTGTCTTCTAAAAAGCTGGTGTGGAAGAGATAGGCGCTGATCTATTCCTTGCCCACTCCGTTTAGTGCCTCAAATGATATGTACTATATCAAAAACCCTAGGTACTGCTCTATGACCTCGATTATGGGTTTGAGGGCCAAATACCTACCGAGGCATGGATCACCCCTGCAGTGCACCACACAGTGAGCTGGTTAAGGTCTTATGAGTTTGGACAGAGTCAGGAATGTGAACCTTCACAAGGTCCTCTACAAGCTGCGAAAGGGAAAGCTCATTAAAGTCTAGACTCAAGAGGGTGCATGGATTTGAGTAGCACTGCTGCATAGTAAGAAGCAAACGTGACACATTTTGACTTCAAAGGTCTCCTCTGCTTAACTGTCAAAGTTTAGCCAAGTACTTGTCAGCATGTGTAATACTTAATGCTGATGGGTTTTAAGTGTTGTATGCTGCCGTTGCAGTTACACTCCCATCCTGTGTCATACAAATGTCTTAAGCCACAGTAGCATCTATCCGGTATATGACTGGCTTTGTGGCTTACATATGAAATGAGTTCTGGCTTCTCTGAAACATGATTGAGGACAGCTATGAATTGATCATTGCTAAAAGAACTTTGATTTCTCTGCAAGTTTTGTTGAGCATTAGTAATTCTCTGGCTGACAGGTCATTTCAGTAATCCAGACATTCATTGATGCCCTTTTTCTTTTTTTTGCATCAGGGTACAAAGTTCATCTTTGAAAGCTGTTAAAACTTCCAATAGGCAGTTGCAAAACGATCTACATTTCTAAAAGTTTGACCTCCCTATCCTACAAGGTGAATGTGTAAACTAATTACTCGTGATATTGAGAAGTCTGCGCTCTGCTTGATTCCCACATCAAAGGACTGCACTATTTCACAGAGAGTGAAACCCCAAAATGACTCATCCTTGATAATGATAAGCAGTTGAAGGGTTGTACTCGACAAGGTTGCATAACCACACTGTTTATGTGCTTTTTTTATTTTAAAATGATCAGCAATAATATTAGTCTGTCTGATCAGCTTTATATTGGTATAGTAATAAATTGGCTGTGTAGCAGTTATGCAAGCATGCCTCTTTTTTTTTTTTCCCAAATGAGAATGTAAACCAGCATAATTGCATGTTTAGACGTGGGGGTTCTCTTGCAGTTTATATTGCTCTGTCATCTAGACACAGGATAATCTATTAGGCTTTGTGTCTAGGACAACCATGTGAGTTGAGTTGCTCTGTCAGTGCCGAGCTTGCCCTCCCCTTGTGGTCTTAATGCTCTCAGAGCTCCTGTCCAATTCTCAGAAAGGATCAGAGTCAGCCTGCACAGGAAGGCAGGTGTGCCTTATATGCGCATACCCAAAGTCTACATAAATGGCTTACTTTTTTGCATGCAAAATGAGGTAGAACCAACTGATAAATCTCTGGCTTAAAAAGTTGCTTTAGTTCAGCTTACCTTCATTGCAGCATGCTTATCTACAGAGGATCAAATTCACCAGAGTCTTGAGGTGCAAAGACAATCTTAGGGAAAAAGACCCGTGAATTAGAAATAAAATGTTAAATGAGATAGTTTTAGCTCACCTTAAGTTTGGATCGCCACAGTTTGGATAGCCTATTTTTAATTAATCTGGTTTTATTAGAGATTATTTTCAGCAGGTGCAGCGTCTGTTGCCAGGTAGGATTTAAATCAGTGGTAGTAAATGTAAGATGCCACAAATTACAACAACGACGACAAATAATGATCTGGCTGAGCCTCGGAGAACTCATCGTGATTAGTATTTGATCACAGTAAAATAATTAGGCTTATGCCTTAATTACAAAGTCTACACCCATCATCTCAGTTGCATTTCCCATTATTTGCACAGTAATGTTCCTTTTACAGAAACCCTTTTCTAATAGTGACTTTGAATTAAACATCAGAAGAAAGTAGACTTCATGGGTGGAGTGAGGGGGGGGGGTGAATGTGAAAGTACCTCTTAGCCTGTTTGTGATTTCTTTGTAGACGGTGGTGTGTCAGTTCTTGAAATTTAAGCATAAGATGTTTGTGAAGATTCTGAGGAGAGGATGTTTGCTGTCTCCAGGAAAGGAAATGTAATTTTTGTTTATTGCATGGGGGGAGGTTTTCTAGCGAGCAAACCGCCCTGGTGCACACTCAAAATGGTTTGTAGGGTGTAGGGATGTTCAAGGTCAGCAACCTGTCATCCAGGGTCAGTTCCAGGAGTACATGTACACCAAAGCCAGGATCATACAAAGTTAATACATTACTCTTTAATTCTATGTTTTTTGAGCTGTTACTTGCATGAACACAGTGATAATACCGTTGGTTACAAAAAGTGCACTACTTCGGCTTCACTGAAAGGTTGACATACAGTTTCCTGTGGTTGTATTTGCAATACAAGCTCCTAAGCTGTGGTTACACTATACTCTCCAACAGTCAATGGGAGGTTTGTGCATGTGTGATGTTGAAGACAAAAGAAAATCTTGTGTTGTTTAATCAGTGTGCTTTAGGACTTGCATCTGGCTTTTGCTTTCTGAGAAGTATTTCTGTAAATGGTCTCTAACGACTTGGAACACAGCTAGGACTGAGTGAGTACCTATTTATTTATTAAGCTTTAGATTGTAGGTAGTTTACAGTGATTGCATCTGTGTTTGTGCATAGACAACCGATGATGTTTAACAAACTGGCTGTTTTGTGCTCTAGCGTTGACATCGATCAGACCATCTTTAAGAAGATATGTCACAAATTTTCAGGACTGAGAAGAAGTTGTTGTGACTTGTTGCGCCTCGTTGATCTAAATATGTTCTTATTGCAAGCATGAATGTTGATGTGTCACTCTATAAAGCAAACTGTCTCTGCTTTATAATGAGGTGTTTCAGTTGTGGTTTAGAAATATTTAGGCTGCTCATTTGTTGAAATTGAATTCACTCGCATTCATGTGTGAAAGCTGTGGTTTCCACTCCTACACACAACACTGAAGCATTTGTGGCCAAGTGTGGCACTCACTGTTCAGAACTTGACAATATGGCTGCAGTTTCAGGTCACACGGAACACTCTCATCTATATTGTTCTGTTTCTTTGTCTTATCTCATAGGTAATGCACAATAAATGGCTGTTCAGGCAAGACGCAGAGGTCCTTACAGCATTTCCGTTTTTGGTATTCAGCTCGTCTTTACCTGCTCTGCTGTTTGAAGACTGGCACTCTGCAGGGCAGCAGCCTGCAGCTCAACGACTGGAGGGGATAGTTTTAAATGTTGAGAATCAACGTGAAGACTTTGGTTTTGCTTTCTGATTTTTAAGCACATGGAACAAAATTTGGAACTGATTGTATGCCTGTACAGCTGCAATTCTTTCCTTGGACGGCATGGATGCTCTCTTTGAATCAGGTTGACTGTCTCTCACCTTATCCCCTCCTTCCTGTCTTTTCAGTAGGAGGAGGGTGGGGGATTAGTGTGGTGTCCCCTGCCCCTCCTTGTAGGGTAGGCTAGTCTACCTAGTTACCACCGCTGTTACTCTTTTCCGTTGCCCTGTGCTCCTACTAACTGTACCCCTCCATACCCTCTCCCTCTTCATGAAATCCTGTCAAAGCCTCAAGGAAGAGGTTTCCATCCCTAGTCTTGGCGGGATGTCACAGGAGGAAGGACGTAGGGCAGCGGTGTCCCAGTCCTACTTTCACTCTCCTAACCCAGACCTGGACTTGACGGGAAAGATTTATAAGAGGGAGGTTGGTGGCAAGCCTTATTCTGTGTTAGTGGACAATAAAATGGCAGCCAAGACATCCATGGGAGATCAGAACATTGGTCAGGTACCCACTCAACACCAACATCAGCAGTATTTCAGAGAGGGGGGCGCTGGGCAGGAGGTAGGGACACAGGGGTCCCAGGCTGGCAATGATGGATCCTCTGATGATACTGAAGATGATGATGAAGATGAGGAAGACGAGGGTGAGGATGGTGAGGAGGGTTTCAAGCGTGAGCAAATCATCGTGGAGGTCAACCTGAACAACCAGACACTTCACGTATCCAAAGGGGACAACAAAACTGGAACCACAGCAGAGGACTCTGAAAGAGCTGGAAGTGATGATGACGACGATGAAGAGGAGGAGGAGGAGGAGGAAGATGAGAGCCCTGAGGAAGAAGAGGAGGAAGACGAGGAGGAAGACGAGATTGAAAGTCAAAGAACGCGCTCAAAGAGAACCCGTCGAGGGTCTAGTAGTGCAGCAGCCCCCAGCCAGCCGCGGAGGAAAAGTCTGCGAACAGCTCTGGGAGCTACCCCTGCTGGAATGACCACCAGAGGGCGACGGAAACGCACAGAGCCTCCAAAGAGCAAAGGCAGGTCAGCTAGGTCAGCCCCCTCCTCTGCTCCTACTGTACCATCAGGAGGGAAAGCAGAGGTGGAGGAGAAGGAGATGCTGGCATGTGAAAAATGTCCTCGAGTATTCAACACACGCTGGTACCTGGAGAAGCACATGAATGTTACACACAGACGAATGCAGATCTGTGACAAATGCGGCAAGAAGTTTGTCTTGGAGAGTGAGCTAGCCTTGCACCAGCAGACTGACTGTGAGAAGAACATTCAGGTAATCCAAACCTTTATCTGATATTTGTGTAATTACTCTTGTAAATGTTATTCTGGAGAAAGAGGTTTAATTTATTGTTACATAGAAAGATGTTTAGATGTCCAGATAAATTAGAACAAGACTTTCCTCTAAGCCATGAGACTTTTGCACCTGTACTACAAGCCTTATCTGCTGCTCTAACCCCAGGCTCCTCTTTGACACTTGGGGACACAAACTCTTA
>VOQK01006104.1:16966-34126 GCA_015052645.1 Benitochromis conjunctus
TTTGTTTTCTTCACTGGTACCTAATTTTTCACTAAATACCTTTTTTTTTTTTTTTCCCCCTCCCTTATCTTTAGGGGACACTCAGGAACTCCACGATAAATATTATCCCAGATAAATATTTAAAGATGCATTCTGGGGTATTTTCAGAATGAATGCTACGTTAGAAATAAATAGATAGAGACATAGAACTTTATTAATCCCTCGGGTAGGTTCCTCCGGGAAATGGATTTGCTGAAAATTTACCAGCAGTTATTTTAAAGGCTAAAATATTCTCTGGTCTTGTTTAATTTCCTTATCTTGTGTGATTTAGGAAGTCATTATGGACTTTGTCTCAATAAGGCTACTTTAGGACAAAAAGACTTATAAGTCCAACCAAACCAATCATTAATAGTTAGGTGTAACCCTGAAATGATGCTTTAGACAATGTGAGTTAAAGGAACAAGGTGACAGGGCAGACTCAGGACGTGCTGGACAGATTACACCTCCTGGCTGGTTTGGGAATGCCTTGTGTCCTTCTAGAAGAGCTAGAGGAGATGGCCAGGGAGAGGCGCCTCTGCTAAGACTGCTGCCTCTATGGATGGAACAAATTAATTAAGTATTTTACAACAAAAATTAAACTCCAATCAAAATGTCATTTACCAATGGGCAAATGGTGAAAAACTCCATCACAAGTGTAGTGAGCTGAACATAAAAAACATCAAATTGCTTTATTGGTGAGATCAACAAACCAAATTCTTTTCATTTACATCGGAAATGATTAGTTGAGTAATCAATAAGTCAATTGGGAGAAAAGTAATCAGAAACTATATGGAGTAGGGTCACTCACTCAAGGAAAACCTTGAACTCCTGACCCACAGTGAAAGGATCTGGCTCTGTTATGCAATGGGATGTATAATAATACTTGGATGGTTTGGGTTCACTTGTACCCCTAGTGGGAGGGCCAGTACAAATCAATACATATCCATAAAAAGGCACAAGGGGTCACTGAGGGACTTAATGATTATGAAAATGACGTGGATCAGTCAATGCTATGGCCTTCGCTGTCACCGGGTCTTAACCCGAGTGAACACCTATGGAAAAAACTGAACTGACGTGTCCTTCCACCACCACCACCATCAAAACACCAATGAGGAAATATTTTTTGGAAGAATGATGTTCAAGGCTTCTATTTACATCTCCTGAAGAATCAGTCGAGGGAGTTCTGAAGCTGTTCTGGTGCTGCTTGAAGGCCAAATACCTCATACCTCACACATTATATTGGGTTTTATTTGTCACCCTTTTGTATAAAGTAGTAACTACAGTAGCTACAAATGTTACACGTCTTCTTTTAACCTGTCAGTGCTACTGGTTTGACTCCAGAATCCACCTGTAGCAAAGAGTCTTACTTCATTTGCTCTTTTCCTCACTCATCCACGCGTCACCTCCCTTACCTCACTTCCTGTCCTGGTTTCCTCACTACTGATTGGTTCCTGTGTTCCTTTGTTGCTCAACTGAATTCACCTGCTCACATTATATAAGGACTGCACTCACTCTTTTCACTCCCATATGTGACTGCAGCTTAGGTAAGTTAATTTTGTTCTTCTGAGTAGAATGTGTATATTTTTAAGTTCATTATTTAGTCGAACCTTATTTTGTCTCTTTCAGAATTAATGAGTCAATCCCTCGTTTAGTTAAAATACCTTAGATATAAAGTAAAATAAACCTAAACACATGAACAATCATGGCTGTGTTCTTTGCATGCTGATCGATGAGATAATAACCGTTTCCTTTTAACCTGCTAATTAACTCTCTAACCTGTAGACTCCAGGATGAGGAATGCTGGAAACATTCCTCAGAGATTTTGGCTCTTATTGACATGATAGCATCACACAGTTGCTGCAGATTTGTCAGGTGCATATTCATGATTATACTGTAATCTCCCATTTCACCACATCCCAAAGGTGCTCTATTAGATTGAGATCTGATGACTGTGGGCGCCATTTCAGTAAACTCACTGTCATGTTCAAGAAATCAGTTTTAGATCATCTGAGATTTGTGACACATGACTTATTATCTTACTGAAAGCTGCCGTCAGAAGGCACTGTCTCCATAAAGGGATGAACATGTCCAGTATTAGTACTCAAGTGGGCTGTGGCATTTAAATGATGCTCAGCTGGTACTAAGGGCCCAACGTGTGCCAAAAAAACAATCTCGTACAATATTCTACAACCAAAAATCATTTAAAAAACTGATAGAGTCAGGATGCTTTCATGCTGTTTATAACAAATCTTGACCCCATCATCTGAATGTCATAGTATAAACAGAGGGTCATCAGATCTGGCAACATTTGTCCAATCTTCTTTTGTCCAATTTTTTTGTGAGCCCATATGAACTGTAGCCTTAGTTTCCACCTTTTAGGTCGCACTAGTTGCACCCGATGTGGTCTAGTGCCCCTTCAGCCCATCTGCTTCAATGTTTGACGTGCGTTCAGCGATGTCTTCTGCATACCTTGGTTGTACTGAGTGGTTACTGTTGCCTATCAGCTTCAGGCAGTCTGGCCATTGTCCTCTAACCTCTGACATAAACAAGGCATTTTCACCCAGGCAACTGCTGCTTACTGGATATTTTCTGTTTTTCAAAAATCCTAGAAATGGATGTGTGGGAAAAATCCCAGTAGATGAGCAATTGCTGAAATACTCAGACCAGCCCATCTGGCAACGACCACACCACCTTTAGGTCCTTTAAATCTTCCTCACTGTGATGCTTGGTTTGAACTCCATCACATTATTAAGTCTGCCTAAGTGCACTGAGTTGGTGCCTTGTGATTAGCTAATTCATTCATTTTATACTATAAGTATACCTAATAAAGTGGCAGCGAGTGTATTAGGAAGTGTTGAGCTTGGAGCTTTGATGTTGAACACTAACAAGAGCTGCCGTCTGACTGAAATATCTTTTGGTTTAGGCCTTTTAAAGACATCATGCTGGGCCTTTGTTGTTGTTTTTACACTCTACAGATTTAGAAGTAAATGCAATCATTGGCAAAATAAGCAAGAAATTAAACAATTAATTCAATTTAAAGTGATGAGAAATAAATTGGCAGGAAATCCTAACACTTTTGAAACACGAATCAGAAATGATTTGACATTTTTCCTTTTTCATCTGTTTACTGTACCTTCTCAGAATTATCTAATCAGCAACAGTGAAAACACCGTTTCTGCTTCAGTGTCATGTAGTGACAAGAATGTCAGCGGACATTTATTATTGCTGTTTCAAAGGTGTGATGTGCAGCAATAGTGCTGTTGGTCAGTAATTATTATGTAATGCACAGTCATGCTGTGCTCTGGCTTATGCAGAGTTGCAAAAAACAAACAAACAAACCCTCTCTTGTTGTTTTGTTGTTTCGTTTTGTTTATTCACTGCCAGCATTTGCAGAGAGACCAACAAATGGAGCTCTTAGGCATGCTGGTCACATTCTAGCTGACAAAACACAAAGTCAGTTCATCAATATCCACCAGAATTTACATTTAGGAAAGACAACTGTTCGTCGCCTTGAATTTCAGTGAGCATGCATGAAATACAAAATAAGCTTCCATAAATTCAAAGAGCATTGTAGCTGAGCTAATTGCCCAGGCTAATTTCATTACCGGAGGCTCCATTTAGAGCTGAAACAAAATGTGGACAGCAGAGCAAGCGTGTCTCCACCGAATCGAAGCAAGCAAGAAGCTTTTATGAGCACATGCTCGTTCTGCTGCTTCGTGAAGCAGCAGGACAACAATTAATGACGTGACGATTTAAAATGAGATGATTAAGCTGGGGAGAGCAGGGTTTGATTAGAGCAGCAACTCGGAGGCAAAACGCTGATTGCGTTAAAAGTTTTCCATCTTTGGAAGAAGTTGAACAAACTCTGCTTTTGTCAAAGCCGATTATGTCAGGGAGTGATCTACAAGCTGAGAGACGGCTTTGATGGGGATGAGGGCCGGCATCTAGATAGACATCAGGAACATGTGGAGAATCACAAGAGCTGACAGTCGCTGCTTTCCCCATAAAGCTGGACCTCTATTATCGATACAGGCAGACTTTGAGAATAGGTGTCGAGGTGCCAAAACGAAGGTTAAATTCATTGCTAACAGTTGTGTGGTCAATAAAACTGTTTTAAGTGCCGTTTTAAATTGAAGTCTGTGCACCCTGGCTTCGCCCTACTGGATAAATCTGTCACGACAGGATGTTCTTGTTTTGCTAGCTTCACCAGAGACACTTTTTTACCAAGCAATTCAATTATTCACTCGTCTTAACCGATGTGTTTTGCTTACACCTGTGGGATTTTTTTTTTTTTTCTTCTTGAAGGTCTTTCAAGACATCGTCCGGCCCAATGTCAAGTGCTATTCCCTCTTGTCCTTGCTTCGTTGCTTCAAGTTGACTTTGAATTATTGAGCTCCATGGCAAAACTCATCTCTGTAACTTTAATAAATTAACACCCTCGAGATCCAACCTGAAATAACCGCTAAGTTAATTTGTCCTGTAATAAAAATATTCTGGTCATGACTATGAACTGCCAGGGGTAAAATGGCCTTTTAGACTAATCACTGTAAAGGATTTTGTTGCCTATAAATGTAGCTTTTTGCACTGCTGTTTCAGAAGGTATTATTATATTGTGATGAGCCTTAAAGTGCTCTCTGACTTTCTTTTATTGGAAAAATAACTATTGTGGTTAATTAACTAGGGCCGACGCATGTTCTGTGGATAATGAGTGCTCATGTAGTTCAGGGCAAAAAGACGTTTTCATACTGAAATGTCTGTGTGGCACAGCTGTTTGTGTTATACACTGACTCATAGCCTCTAGCACATGCACTGTAGTTTCTGAATAAACAGATATGATGAGAAAAAAATGGGCACTAAGAATAGACTAAATCAAGGAGTTGTGTGTTTTGCCCCTGACAGATCACTGTGGGGGCTGAAATTACACTGAAAGGCAGAGGTTGCAAACTATAGAGATCCTCACTGGTGCAGAGGAAGTCAGTGAAACAGGATATGTATTGGTCAGCTTTTTTCTGACCTAAAGGTCAGAAATCTCTATAGAGCTTTCTTTTTATAGGCTTAGATATCTGTGACCCTGCATATTGTTCAGTCTATGTAATTCATGCTCTCAGAATGACTTTACTTATGGCAGTGCTAGTGGGGCAATTACTTTGGTCCATATTAAGCTCATAACTGTATAATGAATTGCTATTAAATTATGTACAGGCAATTATAGCCCCCAGTGGATGAATCCTACTGTCTTCCATGTCACTATTTGATGTGTTTCATAGTAAAAAGATACTATATTGACAAAAACATTGGACCACACCTCTTAATCTTTGAATTCAGGTGCTTTTAGTTCTACTGTACAAAAATAAAATGTATAAATCAAAATCAAACACGTAGCCGTGCAGTCTGCCTTCACAAAATTTGTCAATGGTTATTTTAAAGAACTCATTAGAGGACCACTCTGAAATTTAGTGTCGCTGCTGCAACCAGTTTGTGAAATTTCTTTCCTCATAGATAGTCCATGATTAACTAAGTGGTGTTATTGCAAAGTCAAAGCGTGAGCCTTGAAGTAGCAGACCTTTGACATCATAGATTTCCAAACCTCCAAGCAGCTCCACTAACGTGACGGTAACTTGGTTCCTGTGTCCTTATAGTGTATCTCTTGATTGATTTGGCATTAAGTACACAGTTTCTACAGGATGAGCTTCATTAGTCTTACAACTTTAGTGATACATATCTGACATGCCTGTGCAGGTTCCCAGTCACTCAGCTCATGGTAATCTAAGGAGCTTGGAAAGAATATGGCTGGATTTCTTTAAGTTTCATTCAAGCAGCTTAACGAAGTCCAGTCACTTTCTTTCTTTCAAATAAAGTGAATCACTAAATCCAAGGAGCTTGTCCTTGGATTTAGGGATTCACTTTACATTTGTTGTCATCTTAAAACTAATACTTCAATTAGTGCAGTCTTTTTGGTTTGGGCCTTTGCAAAGCTGCTGGGATCCCTTTTACTGCTCTTTATTTAATAAGGTGGTTGATAAGATCAAGAACAAGGTAGAAACTACAGCTGTTATCTCTCAGCATGTTGCCATTCTCATTGTGAACATGTGGCTGACTTTAGCTCAAAACACAGTCACAGTGCCTCTAGCATAGCTGCATATTTTTAGGCTTGTTTTGAATCAGCATGAGAGGATGATTAAGAGCTCATCATTTTCATCTCATAATCAGTTCAGTCAGCCACATATGGCAATTTTGATCAAAGGAAATTTCATACAACAGAAAATCTAATTATTATTTCAGAAAATTAATTTATGTTTTTATACAATAGACTGCATATAAAAGATGGCTGTAGGCCATGTCACCTTTTGGGTTGTTTTCTCCTATGTTTTAGCATTATGGTCATTGCCATCTTGGATTTTTGGAAGCAAAAATGAATATATGTGAATGAGAAAGTGGAATGCTAAGTTACTGGTTAATGCTTGGCTACTGCTATCTGTTAATTAATGCTAAACAACATACATATAAACTGCTAGAATTTAACACACTAAAACTGGAGCAACAACTTCCTGGATGTTGCTGCGGTGGCACTGCAGACTATATAAAACACGGACGCTGGTCTCACAGTGATAACATCTATTGGTTTGTAAAGTCCCATTTAGACCCAGAAGCTACATTCATCTTTTATATACAGTCTTTGGGTGACCATTATTGCACTGCTAGCAGCCTTGTTAACATCCAGCTGTGGCTTTAAGCCTTATCACTTAACACAGTTTAAAGAATTGAGTAATTAAAAATGGGGGGAAAAAATCAGTCCTTACAGTTAACATGAAGGTGGAAATTAGCTATGGAGACAAAATGACATTTCTGCTCTATAGTTTGTTTTAACATAGAAGTCCATGTAGATTGGGATTTTCTACTTCTTTCTTTTATTTAACTTGCCATTCAAGGAATTGCAATTTATGCCACTCCTGCATTAGTTTAATTTTCAGCTAAGTAGAGTAATTGATTTATACAGATAGGGTCAGATACAGGTAAGATCATCGCATTCAAAATTATATTAAATGCAAACAAATGATTTCTTAGTAATCTATTAAAACATATGACGGTCTAACACGATAAGATCACTGTGAAGAATCAGTAGACCTCCTCCCCAGCCTCGATGACGTGTTTTTAATGAACATGGTAAGATGAGCGCGCAGGGCCAGTTTGTAGTGTCAACACCAACAGCAGGGAGAGAGAGAGAGTGTCAGAGTGTGTGTCTGCAGTGGGACGAGTCAGGCTTCAACAACCTGACAGGCTGTGGCTCATTAAACCCCCATCAGACGCAGGAGGTCAAGACAACAGCTACATCTCAGGGAACACACGTTAGGCAGAAACGCAATGCAACTGTGTAGTTCCAACAGAATAAAGCTCTAGACCTATCAGTGGTTTTATTTTAAGCTTTTTAATCTTTACTGTTGAGAAGTTCTCAGAAATCTTTAGATAAAGCATAAAAAGACCAACAGCTTATAGACTTATTATTCAGGGCCGATGCAGATGTTGTGTACAATATGATTAAATGGAAAAAGTTGCTTTTGTTTGTATTCTGGCCTCACGCCACCCTTAATGCACGCTGTATTGCTGTGTTTTCTGTGTGGGCGGATGGCTGGCTGACTTCGGAGAAGCAGGTCGACAGTGTAGCTGCAGAAGGTTTCACAGTGGGGTAGGGAGAGGGACTGGGGGCACTGTTTGGCAAGACTGAAGCGATAAGCATAATTTCAGGTTGAAATATGCCGGCGTAAACAGCGCTACTTGTTTGATTGTGTTTAATTCAAATGTGCTTGAACAACAGTGACAGGCTGTTGTTCTAGAAAGAATGAAATGCAAGTTGTGTGTTTTGGGGTTCAACTAATTTCTCTAGTTTTGACTCATGTCGCCTGAGCTGAAGTCCTGCAAGGTCAAAAAAGTGAGTCCTACGCCAACCCTCAGGCAGTGTGGCGCCTCTCGATCTCCATCTGACCTCTGTTTTTCCCTTTTTCTCTCCTCTCCTATTACTCACTGAGTGTACTGCAAAAACACAAACAACCCATCTGTATTTCTGGGTTTCATGGTTCTGTTTTTTATAATTCAATCTTTTTCTCATTCGTCCGTTTTTCTACGTAGGAAAAAAAAACACACCAGGGACCTCCCTTCTTTAACTGAGCAGCAGCAGAGGATGGAAGAGGATCTCTGTCAGATCTGCAAGTCGATCTGCCAGTCAACTGGAAAGGATTAGAAATATACTGTCCTTCTCTCACTCTTTGAAGCAGACTTATTAGGTCTGTTGGGCCAGAGGACCCTAGGGCCTCCCTACTAGCTCTGGGTCTGGTGTTGTGCATGTTAACCCTGCCCAGCCAGGGGTCACCACAGCCTTTTAAGAGGATTGCATCTTGGTGAAGTGAAGTGTAATGGCTTATTTCCTGGCCACACTGGAAGTGGAAATCAGTAGTATCCATTTGAGATATTGTATTTAAGCAAAATTGACTTAGTGGAGGTGTTCCAAAGTAAGTAAGAAATATACCTAATGGTGTTTGATGAGAAGATTGATATCACCATCATGTTGCTATGGTAATTATGAAGCCTGAGCTGGAGGGCGGGGGGTGTAGGTAGCTTTACTTAGCATAAAGACTGGAAACTGAGGGCAAAAGCCTGCCAAACACTGCCCAAAGGAAATTAAATCTGCCTGCTAGCACTTCTAAAGCTTTTATTACACACGTTGTGTTTGTCTTTTTGATTGTGATATGGTGCCTTGTTGTGGCTCCATCTTACCATGTGTTAAGGTGACAACCCTGCTCTGATAATGTCAGAGGAGCATTGTCTGTTCTCTGGCAGTGCAGCTGTCACATCACGGACGGCTCAAACAAATCTTCCCCGTGCCAGTTACATCCTCCCCCCCCCCCCCCCACCCCACCCCAAAACACAGCTGCTCTCCAGGAAATATGTTTTAACAAAAAACCACAAAACAAAAACAAAAAAACCCCCCAAAACTGTATTTCAGCTTTGCCTCATTATTTCTCTTCTTCACTGTAACCAGCTGCCATTAGTGGACAAAACATCACCCTAGCAGAGCGTAGGAGAATCTATCCACGGGAAAATAAATGCTGTGGTTATTGACTGTCTAGAAAACGTATGGATAAAAACAAGTATGTGAAAATGGATTCTCATACCTCCATCAAACTCGATTTTCCCATGTGACTGTGTCTGTGCACTCATGGCTGCGCTGCCTGTTTACACATAAACAAAACGTCAGCCAAGAGCACAGTGAACATGAGGGAAAGTTTCTCTCAGTCTTTTGGCTGGACAGTCATTTGGCTGTTGTGTTGTTGTATGTTTGCATAAAACATTTTCCATGTTGTCTTGTTCTTGACTTTGAAGCTGCCATCCTAACCTGTGACGCTAGAATTATTCATGAATCTCTGATGTGAAACGCAACAACTCCACAGGCAGTAGACATCTGCAAACAGACAAAGGTTAAATAACATGAAGTCACAGGTTCTTTCTCTTGCTTGTTATGTAACTGACACTTATTTTCCCCTCCTTTTTTATTGTCTGACACCTTCTGCTCACTCTCTAAACACCCGTTTCCTTTTCTCTGCAGTTCATTTGCCATGTCTAAGTCGGCGGTGAAGAAGCTGCACTGGCGTTCAAAGGTGCTAGACAGCTTTGTCCCTCTGCAAGGTTCGTCGGGAGAGCTGGGGATCGCCATCGGTGGAGGAGCAGATTATGGAGAGTTTCCCTTTGTCACGTCAGCCCCGGGTGGTGGCCTTACAGTGGGTGACATCATCCTAGAGATTGGGGGAACACCAGTTTTAGGGATGACATTAGGAGATGTTCGTGGCATCCTCAACTCTTGCCCCCATCCTATCCGCATCAAAACTGTGTCACCAGGTATGACTCAGCACCCAGAACAGCCAACACATTAGTCTGCAACTCATTTAGATAGATGAACAAAGTATGAGCACACAGGCGATGAAATGTGTGAACACAGGTGTGCTTTGGTTCTGGAAAGGCCCTTCACGTATCTTAACTCTTAATCTAAAGTTCCCACACTCTTACTGTAGACAGTTTACAGTGACTTATCACTGTTTATCTTGCACGCCATTGCACTTGTTTCATCTGTCTACACCCAAACAATCTGCTACACTTGCTTCCAAGCTGTCATCCATGATATTCCTGCACAATAACACCCTCCCTCCCCCCGAGCTCTCACACTCCAAATCGTCGGTCTGTAGCGTTCTGCTCTGCTGATTTGTACTTGTCAATTATGTCGAGAGGACTGGTTAACATGTGGGTAGGAGTTCAAAATTTTTGATGACACACGACAAGAGTGTGGCAATCGAGTAGCCTGTCACTCGTAGCGGGGCCTTGATGTTAAGAACAGGGGGCTGGGGGAACGGATGTCTTTGTCGGCTGTGAACAGAACGATATGTCACCAAAGTGTCACCTGACTGCACCTCCCGGTGGCCTTGCTCGCTAGATTGATGGCTGATTTGGCCACAGGGGCGTAAATGGGGACCTTTGCTCCTGGTCGCTCTGCTACCGGTAGATCCATTATCATTTCTGAAGTCTGCCTGGTCCTCTCTGTGCAGCTTGGCTTCATGTGGTGTGGACAGTGATGGATGATCTGATGCTCTGGGTTTCTGTACCACACCACCTCTGCTACTCCTACTACTACAACTCCCTCTGCTCCTGCCTCAGAATACTGACATCAGGCTACAGTCCCGAGAGGAGGCAAGCATTAATGCTGGAGAGAGAAAACAAAGAGCAGTGATGCCACACAAATCAAAAATGCCCAACTTTAAAATGCTATTCTGTGGTTTTGATGACAGCAAAGCTCCGGAAAAATCTTCTTTGCATTGCTGTTATCCCTAGCTTCAGACATATGTTTAAACATTGTCAGTTCAGGTCTGAATTTTGCTCTTCAACAGACTAGAAAATAGCAGCTGTTTCGTAACATCATGAACAAAGCCGCCATTTCTCCCAAAGGGCAGCAGGCTAGATTCATTTCCCTTTACAGGCAGCAGCCATATGTGACCAGTCATATGTACATGCTGCCTCCACTAATAAAGTTATATCACTGATCCTTTTTTTAAATAGCCCTCTGTAAATTCTGCCTGCTTCTGGGCAGAACCACTGTAACAGCCTGTATGGATAGGGGGCGACGGGAGTGTGGATGGCTCGGCGACAGCCTTCAGGGGAAGCACTGACAGAATGGTCGTCTGTCAGAGTGACAAACAGGAGACGCGCTCAGTCCATCCATAACAGCACGCAGCCTTGTCATCAAAGGCCGTAAAGCACACGAGATGATATTAAGAGATCAGAGAGAGGAAACGAAGCCCCGCTGTGTTGATCGGCTCTGCCTCCTCTGGTGACAGCCTCTACCGTTGCGTCTGGAACAATTAACCTCAGTAGCCTGTTGTAGGTATATGCACGAGGAACTTGGACAGGCACGTTTAATTCTCAGGATCTACTGTGAAGTGATATAGAGACATCAGCAGGCTGTAAAGTACTGGTGTTAAATCCAACTTGTCAGGAGTAAAGATTAGTGCTTCAGATAAATTTAAGCATACATCATCCTACTGTTTATGCTTACTGAGCTGGTTTATTTCTCTTTCTCTGTCCTTCCTCATCGCTATGCCAAACTTGTTTTATTCGCCCTTCCCCCAGGCCCCACATTGTGCAAGGACCTCAGGTTGTATCTGAGTAAGTGCTTCACACCCGGATCAGTGGACAGCCAACTTCAGCAGGTCATAAGAGAGAACCTCTACCTCCGTGCTGTACCTTGTAAGTCCTCTCCTGTGTTTCACTTCTTATCTTTAAATCCGGTATTTCTGTATGTATCTTGCCATTGTATATCTTATCTTGTCTACTGTAGTTTCACCACCTTGGTCCCGATGCTATCATGTGGTATGCCCTAGTAGTAAATGTATTGTCTCCCGGTTTAATCCAGTTTTATTGCACTGAACTGTATTCAGTTCATTTCAATGAAATTGCACTGAATTGAATTAAAATACTGATTTATAAGGGCATGTCTCTTTTATTAGTTGCTAATATTTTTTTTTACAACAGTCTCATGGTTCCTGCCATGTAAACATGTTGGTGTTAATTAGCATTTGAGCCAACACAATTGTTTTTATCACATTCTTGTGTCAGTGTTTATTTGTATGGGGTGATTTTTATGAAATACATTTGATTTTTTTAAAACTTTGGCATATGAGGAACAAATATATTTTAAATCAACTTTTAATAAAGCTGACTGAACTGTAACAGCAACCATTTGTATTGTCACAACACTGGGCTTATTCCTGAGTGGTAGTCTCATGTTTACAATCCACATCTATAAGCTGTTTGACCGTTTGTTTGGTGGGATATCTAATGCTATTTATGCTTAATAAGTTTTTGGGGTTTTTTTTGTCCTGGTGTTTGCATCATGTCCTGAAAGTCAAGCCTGCGTCCTGCAAACGCCGTTTCATTTTGATGCCTATGACTAAAATCAAGCACAATGGCAGCCAAAGGCAGCTAGTTGTAGTGCATCTGTTGCTATCTTAATCCTCTGTAATATGACGTCACTGGAAACAGCCAGAGGATATAACAGCTGAGTAGAGTTTTATCAGAGAAGCTTTGTGTTTTGTTGTATTTTCCTGGCTTTCTTTAATAATATCTTTTTGTTGTTGTTGTTGTTGTTGTTATTACTGGGGGGGGGTTTCTTCTTTTTTTCAGGTGGTAGTGTTAAATATACAACCCACCTCGTGTGTCAGTATTGTTAACCTTGTCGTGGCAGTGTGGAGTTTTGTTGCTAATCTCTCCTTTAGTCCATGAAGTAGGTCATGTGGGACAATCTGCCCCCGCACCACATGACGCACTCGCTGACGGAACAAGGAGCAGTTGAGAAGTGTGTAAAAGAGTTTAAACTGCATCTCTCGGGATACCGCATGCTTATTGTCATTAAAGTGTAATTGCAATTTTAGCCAAGCTCCCTCATTACTTAGCCATGCAGCTACACGAGCAGCTGCTCAGGGACTGAATCGCCCAAATTAACATTAAGTCTTTCAGCTGTTTTGTAATGAGAATGGTATCGATAAGGGCAATCTTTATATACAAAATTCGATAAATGGTTGTTAGACGATTTCACACATTAGTTCGAGAAAACGGAGGATTCATATATGTATACCTATGCATTCATGTTGATTACATGTTGATTTATCACTTGAAGCAGTCCAGAAGATCCAAACTTGGCAAGCTACCTCCCATCCCTGGGTGCTTTCTTTTAGTAAGAGTGACAATAAAGCAGACTCAGCCCCTGCAAGTGCAATCCCCTGACCTGCTGAAGATGACACCACAAAGATGCTGTTCAACTCATGCGTATAGCAGCACAAGCATCTCCGAAACTATCACATTCCATATTTGATCACTTGTAGATGTGTAGAAGCTGAATTTTCTTCCTTTTGTTGTTTTTTGTACAAGTAGGCAGCTGTGTTTAACAGGAACTTAAAGCTGAAGAGTTTTCATCAGTGGCTCATTGTGGCCCCCTTCAGGATCATGTGCATGCTCCTACTGCTCTCTCCAACACCTCCTTGAATTACCTAATACAATGAGTAATTAGCCTCAGTTCAGGCAGGTTTTAAAAATGTGTTTGCCGTAGGGAAGCAAAGCTTGTACGAGAAGACCTCTTTTTTTAATGTGTAGATAGTTCTTCCCTGGAAACTGTGCTCAGTACCAATGAGCTATTTCAGTCCTTAAACCCCTTTGATGAGACAATGCTCTCTGATATTCAAGCTGGCACTGATGTAAGAAATAACATTACAAAGGCTCAGTCAAGAGGACAGTGCATAAAAATGGAAATGAATTGCAGAATTAAGTAAATGCAGGCTACTGTATCAATAATTCTGAGGTGGAATTAAATTAAAAGCAGATGTCTATCAGTGCCAAAGTGGAGGAGGGGACGGCTGCGGTCTAATAGCCCTGTGTGTACAGAGAGGATGCTCACTGTGTGGCTTTGGAGAACAGGTACATGCTCCATAAACAATCCTGCACCCTGTGTTCTGTTCTTTTATGCACATTGTTCTTTTTTGTCTTTTCGTTCTCGTTATTTTGTTCTGTAGGCATGCTTTGCAGAAATTACATGACCCTCCTCAACTTTCCCATCCATATTTCTATAATCGCATTTGTACATGTGCCCTTGGATGATTCTGAACCAATGTCATGGTATCAAGGCTGGCTGTTTCTCTTTCTCCTCCATAAAAGACTTTTATAATTGTCTTCTGAGCGAGTCAGAGATAAGAAACATCATCATTTAGTTATTCTAATATGCTTGCTCCAGCATGTCACCCAGACTCTCTATGCCCTTTTCAACTGTAGGATTTATTGTTGGCTATTTGTGTGCAGTGATCTTGACAGACAGCCCTTTCTGGGTGTTGATACAGAGTTCTGTGTAATTACCTCTTCAATCCCTCCCTCTCCCCGTCCCCCGAGGATCAGAGCGCCGCTTCTTCGGGGACAGGCGGGAAAGAAGATGTCAATAATCCATCCTGTCTCCCCACTGACATGTCATATATGTCTCCGAGGAGGGTGCATAGATAATGAATCTGTGACTCTCACCATATCAGCTGGAGCGATGCTGTGTGTCCTGAGGGGAGGAGAAGAATCATAGACATGTCAGATGCCATCAGGAGATTTGCAATCAAATCTTTAATTAGAAAAAGAAACTGCTTATTTTCTTTAAAAGAACTGCTTCTAAGAATAGGTTTGTTTTTTTTTCTGTTGCCATTTTTGGAAACCAGAGGTGCAAGACCTATCCTGGTCTGATACTAATAATGTATCACATCAGCCCTTCTCATCCACTTTAAAAGTGGTCGACAGTTCCTAATAAGCTGGGACTGGAGTGTCAGACTTCACTGGAGAAAAGGTCCGTCTCAAGCCATCATAGACTGTAAGCTACATACTAGAAAACTCAACATGTGGAAGTATAACGCGATAAAAGAGGCATTAAACCTCACTGATGCAATATTAAAGAAGTGCATCAGAGTTTTTGAGTGATTGGAACATATACTGTGCATTAAAGGGGACCTATTGTGCTAATTTCCAACTCCATATTCTCATTTTTGCACTATATGACAGTAGCTTTGCATGGCTCACAGTTGAAAATAATCCTTATATTTATCTTATACTTGTCTTTGGTGCAGCCCCTCAGTTCATCCTCAGTTAGAAACAAGCTGTTTTAGCTAGTCTGCTTGCAAGCAAACTTGTAGGAAAGATGAAAAAGAAAAGATGAAGGGAATGTAAAAAAAATAAAAAATCACAAATCACAGTGATGCTGATTCACACTGGACTAATATTAGAACCTCAGTGGCTGACAAAATATCATTTGTAATTTGTGGTTGAAATTTGACTTTTGACTCTGGGTAATTCTGGTCCCTTGTGATTGTGGCTTTAGAAGAGAAGATCAGTAACACACATTTATCAGCTCAGTTGGGCAGTTTAAAAAGAAATCCTGTTTAAAAGTTGGTTTTGTTTTCTTTTGTGGGCAAACCTTCTGATTTGTTTTTTTCTCTCTCAGGCTCAACCTGAGCTCACATCCTACCAAGCTAACTCCAGAGTTGACTTATGACTTATGCTGAGTTTAATAATAACTATAGCAGTGAGGTAGGCGATGTTCTCAGTAAGAGCCACGTTGACTGTCTCTATTTGCCAGCAGCCTTTATGCTACAGTTGACCTGTTCTGCAAATTCTTGTTTTTTGTACTATATTACAGCAGCTTTGCATGCACAGTTAAAAAAATCAGTTTTCATGAGATACAGTGTTTTGGTTCAGCCTCTCATTTCATCCCTAGCCTTGATCAAGTCATTTTAGCTCCCCTGCCTTTAAGCCCCTGGAAACAGAAGATGGGTGGGTGTGGCTGATGTTTTAATGTCAGATGACCAAATTAAAATGATTAACCTTGAATATGTCTAAAGCCAAGTGCTTAAAGCACTCTGAAACCCAGGATTTCTTATACATACTTGGACCTCATTATTATTATTATTTAAATGTTTTCCATGTTTGATATGAGAGCCTGCCAGTGTAACAGTAGTTATATGACAGTAAATAATGAGGAGCGTCATAGGTTACTTTTAGTTACATTTTACGCTTCAGAAAGAGCAGGTCAGGCTGATGGAGATTCCTCATGCTCTCTAATGTGTGGTGCCTCTGTGACTACATGGGTGAATTGGCTGCAGTGTGTGTGAGGGCTCATTGTGGGATTTTGTGTGTACTTGTGTGCATAAAGTCCTGTATGTGTCATTGTGTCTGCGAGAGCTGCTCCCAGGACAGCAGTGCATTAATCATAGGTTTTATAGGGTAGCTGGGTATGACTCCCTCCTGCTGGATCCACACTGACATCATATATGGTCCTCTAGGAGAAGGACAGAGATTTGTCCTTAGTTTGGCTTTGGTGGGGGGTTTTTTGTCTTTTTTTTTTGTCTTGGGAAATGAATGACTTGTTTCAAGGTCAGTATGGGTGCCACGGTGTTCAATTTGCAAATTAAAATGACTCCACTGGATTTGCGAAAGATAATTTTGTGGTGTATGGTGTGATATTTTTCACACCACATGTCTGTACTTGTGTGTAATTGGTTGGAGATGTGGCATTGGGGTTAAAATACAGCGCACACAGAGCGTTACCTCAGTAATCCCACAACGACGCAGGATGCTTTTCCTGCCATGGCTTGGACTCACCGTTCTCTTCCAGGCCAAGGTCAATGTGAATCAATTATGATGACAGACCATTGATCATCTGAGTGCTCCATCTTCACAATGGTGATAGAGCGACTTTAAGACTTTCTCAGTGCCTCATTAATGTTTAATTCGGTTCTTATTGATCTGTTTATAATAAAGAGGCCTTTGTAAATGCCTTTTGTCATCATTGTGCTTTTCATACCGAAGGGTAAAGTTTGGTTTGTGGACGCTCTGTTCACCTTGGGCTGCTTTTATAACAAGATGGAAATCCTTTTATTAAAAAAAAAAAAGAAGAAGAAGAAGAATAGCCGACTTGGTTATTTCTTTGCCAAAGAGAGAGCCAGCACACAGGTTGGGGCTTAGAGTTGTTTGTGTATTTGTTTCTCAACAAGAGAAATCCACCTTGCCAAATTTCACAAAACTTAGTGG
>VOQK01006105.1:24481-40195 GCA_015052645.1 Benitochromis conjunctus
ATAATAAAAAAAATCTCTAAAACTATCAGCAAATCAAAGACATCAGGTACCCAGGTGTACAGTACTGCACCAAAGTCTTAAGCCACAGATGATCTGAGCAACAGTTCTCCAGGCAGGCATTTCTTTCATTGAATCTATGAAATATACTAAAGGTAACACTGTTTGACAGGCATATAAATGTATTTCTTCACTAGCTATTAGCCAAGAACTTGGCATATCTTGAAATGGTGTGCAGTGTAACCTTAAGATTTAAGAAAACTGGACATGTGGAGGACAAAACAAGAAGTGGCAGGCCTAAAAAACTATCCACAAAAGATGAACACTGAGTAGCATGTTTTTGAAAATAGGAAAAAGGATCCAGCAAAGACCTGACAAAGGAGCTTAAAGATGCCTCTGGCCTTTACCTTGATTACTCTACTGTTCACTGAAGGCTCATCAGAAATGGTCTCAGTGGAGCGGTGGCTGTTCAGAAGCCATTCTTAAGGAAGGGAAACGTTATTGAAGCAGTGTGGGGTCTTGACAGAGAGCAAAAGGTAGCCAACATCCAAAGAAGAGCTTTGAAAGCCTGGAGAACTACTCCTAAAGACTTTTTAAAGAAATTACAAGAAAGCCTACCTTTCAGCCTATGTTGAAAAATAAAAGTGGTGATACCAAATATTGACTTTTAAGCTGATTAGATTTGCCTTATAAACTGTGTTTATATATGTTTGCACAAGTTTCAATAAATTGTGCTGTTCTTATTTCCCAGTTTCCTAGCTAAAGACATACTCTATGCAACATCTAATTATAATTGAAAAGTTGCTACAATGTTTTGTGTGTGCATATGTTTGTATGCAACACATAAAGCCTGCATCACACTACATGGAATAGTTTTTCTTCTCTTGAGACATAGATGTATGTCTTCTCAGTAGATAGCACATCCTGTTGACATAACAGATTGTCATGTGAAGTGGGGCATGTGGCAGGCAAGGATTGGACCAAGAAGCAGGACTCAGCAGAAAGATATAAAACTCAAAATCACAGCTTTAAGCTGGGCAGGAACGCAAAGACAGACAGACACTAGATGCCCTTAAAACTGTAACCCTTAATTAAAAATAGGTACTCTTTTTAATTTTACATAGCCAACTAGGAAAATGCAACCGGAATGGAAAGTTCATTGCACATACTAGAGTTAAGTCATTTGTCCTTGGGAGAATGCCGGTGTGAATATCTGAAATATTCATATTGACTTGGAAGAACTTGCTTGCATCAGCCATAACTAAAATCTTCCTGTCATGTGACATCTTTCAACACTGTTTCCCTGATGGTCTCCAGAATCTTCACACAACGCGGTGAAGTGAAAGCATGAAGCGCATGCACTCAACGCTGACCTACTTATACCACCCATGGTCAAAGCCACAGATGTCTGCCATTCTTCCTTTTTTTTTCCAAACGCGAGGCAGGCAGATTCACACCATCGTTTGTGATTATTCTTATTTCCGATAATTTGTTTCTGACACCTCCTTCCCAATGAAACAGCTCATAAAAAACAGCATGCTTCTTCTAGTCCGCAACTAACGTGTAGTCTGTGCCTGCCGAGTCGCATCAAGCATTGGTGACCCTGTAAATATCTCATCTGACAATAGCTAGATATGAAGGCGCAAACATGCTAATGTGCAGATATTTTAGAATTTAGCTCAAAGCGCTGCTTTGCATTAGTAACAGAACCATCTCGGGCGTGGTGGCGTCAGTGTCCTAGATTTATTTTATTCTGCAGGAAGAGTAGTCATATGTCTACAACTACCAACTTTCTCTGCTCACCATATGACCTGTGCCACCATTATAAAAGGAACCAGTCAAAGGGAATATCTATGCACAATGCTACATCTGATGACAGAAGGTCCACAGGGACATCCCTTATTCAATACACTCCACTCTGACGTTCCAAATGACACGTGCTGATTTTGGCTCACATCCCGGGAAGAGGAAATGGGCCATGAAGTGGAAATCCAAAACTGCTTACCAGAATGGAGGGACTTCATGAAAAGCTTTTCAGAGACTTACCTCTGCGAGCTTCTTCCACTTGCATTAGTCAGCATCAGTGTCAACCCCATTCATACGCTGCGGTGATAATAACATGTATTATTCATGTTGAGGAGGACCAGGAAAAGATTAAATTATACAATCACTGTCTTGAGCATCATCATCACCGTCGTCATCATCAATAGTCTGTTTTTACTTATGCTAAGTGATGCTGCAATTTGTTTTTGAAGTCGAGTTTTTCATTGGCATTCACTAACTGTGAACCTCATGGTGAATCATAATGTGCTTCTTTGTAAAGAGGTTGCATCCTGGTTTGAAAAACTACGTTCAGGAAGCTTTTGAATGACAACCTGGTAATTAGAAGCAAATGGCTAATTACTACACATGTTTATACTCGCTGACTGCAACTTCCAGCACGATTACCTTGATTAGAGCCATCCCTTTGTTTCTGTGCCAGGCAGAAGATAAGGTAGCATGTTGTTATCATTTTAATCACTTTCTCTGCCTCACATGTTCTTTCTTTCTCGCATTTTGTCAGATCACCTCAGCGATGCTCTCACCTTTTACTCTTTGCATTCCAATCTCTCAATTTTGATCTTATCTAAGAGTTAGTCATCAAAAAGACAAAAACAAAGAAAAAGTTTTTGCATGTGACACATTAATAACACGTTTTGGCAGACATAAACTTATCCTCTATCTCACTAACAGATAATTTAGGTCTTTCTGTTTCTGTTCGCAGACCAGTACAGCAGTAAAGTTGAAGGACTGTTTCTTTCCTTAACCTCGTTCATCACATGTTGTTCTGTAATAAACTCTACTAACAAAGTCCCCAAGGATCCGCAGGACCTTTGTAGTTTCTTCAGTGAGCTGATTTTGTGTTTTGAAGGCTTAACTTAACTAGAAACCATTAATACGATGGGATTTCAACCCCCAATAATCTGATAAATGTCCACACGTATAAATGCAGGACGAGGTTTTGCTGTGATTTGAACATGCACGCGCACTGATTCACAAAAAGGAAATAACAGCAGCTACGTTAGCGTTGGCTGCTCATGTTGTTGGTCTATGTTGGTGTATGTCTCATGCCACAATATTTGTTATATAAATAGAGCAAACAGGAATGAGTGAAATAATAAGCTCTAGATGAGATCGTGGGTGGATTTGTTTTCAGACTTAAGCTTTTTTTTTTGCCTTTGCCAATCTGCTTATCTGACGGACTAGCGCTAGCTTCATATTTCGCTTTAACTGAAATACAGATAGGAGGCCGGTATTGTTATTATCATGTAATTCTCAGCAAGAAGGTAAATAACAGCACTGTAGATTATGTGTTATATGTGTACACAGATTTTCCACTTGAGGAGCAAATTCTGAGACAAAAAACTCACCATTATTCATTTTATACAGGAACAAGCCCTTTGGTTTCTCATTCGTCCTCTGCAGGGATGTTTGGCCTGTGTCAGCGCTGGATTTGTACTTGACTTGTCCCCTGCCGTATCAGCGCAATAGAACACCCGCGGAGTACGAAGCAGCCTGTTCAGCTCACTTCAACCCCTCGCTCAGCACTCGCTCACTGGATGTCTGCATCGCTGGCCCTGCAGCCTTCACTTGCTCAACAGCCATGGGCTAAAATGTCTTTGTCTGACCTTGAACATGTAACAGATCCCTGGACAGGAGCCTAGAAACCTAGTTCTCTTTAAAAAAAAAAAAAGATAAAAAACAAAACAAGAGAAGTCAAGGACAAGAGTCCGTAAAAACCAGAGATAAAACTATAAATGCATTGTTTAATCTCTCAAGATTTCAATATAAAAAGAAAGTTTGTCGTTTCACTTTCATGTTGAACACATTTTTGGCAGTAGCCACAGATAAAACACGGGTTAGTTCTTGTATTGGGGCTGTTTAATTTGTCTTCAGAATACATTAGATAAGATTTAATGGGGGAAGATCTGTTTTATTTGGAACAATGTTGAGTGAAGGGTTTCCCACTCGTGCTTTATAAAGGAAGACACCCTGAAAAGGCATCTCAGTCCAACAACACACAGAAAAACAACACACGAAACATTAATAGATGTGGTTTGGACACACAGAGAGTTTCTAAGATAAAATAACCCAGATCCATCAATCCTGTGGTTTTACGGCTGCACAAGAAGCGTAAATAGTGCACACACACAAAGATGATGGTTTATGTACTGTACAAAGGGGTCTTCACTTAATAAAGGCTACATCCAACCTGGCTCCCCAGTAAGGGTCAGTGACACCAGTAGCTATTTACCCCATTCAACTGACTGCAGGCTGCAATCAAATTCAGTTCTGATGACTGAGCTGACAGATGTCATGATTTACAGTCTGTGAGAATAAAGCACATGGCTTCATTCTCCTGCTTATACACCTCCTGGTGCCTTTTGAAATTTGCTGTTGGTTTGCTCTTTGCCTTTATTCTCAGTCACCATCCCTTTCATTTAGCTGCTCTCTGTCACGCACACAATCGCACACGAAATCTACTGCTGTTGCTTCAGGGAGGAACACATCTGCTCACAGTACGGATGCCAGTACTGCAGTGTTTGGACAGAGCACAGAGGGTTTTACAGTTAGCATTGCTTCTTTTCAGAGGCAGCAGTACTGTGATGATATTTAAAAGAAGAGTTCGCAGATGAGGAGAAGCGTTTACTTTACCTGAGGAAAAATGAACATTTAATAGAAATAGATTAAATGTTATTTGTTACTACTACCTATTCTTCTTATTATAATACAATTAACAAGAAAACAAAAGAGACGGGCATTAATATAACTCTTTTTTTAGTCTTAAGATACTACTCAAAGCGCTTTAACTGGTAGAGGTGTTTAAGTATGAGATTGTTCACTACAAAATGATCATAGCCGATATAAGTCACAATATTATTATTATTATTATTATTATTGCTATATATGCATAAAAAAGATTTTAGCAGTTAAATCCACAGTTAAGGACACATTTTTGTGATTTTTCCTCTCTACACCATCATAGTGGATTTTAAACGAACAATGAAGATATGACTGAAGTGCAGACTTTCAGCTTTAATTTTAAGGATTTAAAAGTATTACAATGAATGTTTAGAAATTACAGCCATTTTCATGCATATTGTCCAATTTTCCAAGCTTTACATGTAAGTTGAAAATGAATCCTTCAGCACTTTCAAGGCCAGGTCAGCACAGTTCCCTCAGTATTCCCCAACAAATTAAGCTGATAAAAGATCTGAAGTTGAATCCAAGTGCTGAAATTGCATTTGGTTGGCTGTTCAGTGGCGCTCTCATCTTGAAGCCCAAAGAGATTTTGATGTAACTGAAGAAGGTCGTCATTAGGCTGGGGAAAAGCAACAAAAGAAAAACTTTCCAGAGGGACTGCAAAATCTTCAGGAGTGATTGAAACATCAATCAGGCCCTTTCTTAAAAAGAATGAATGCAATGAAGTCCCAAAAGACCACTTAAGACACTCAAACTAAAGGGTATGATGACAAAATTATTTAAGAAAAACCTCTGCATCTGAATAAGTCAATACAGTTTAGAGAGAATAAATCTATCATTATTAAAGTCTACAATCAAAAAATGTCTTCACAAAAGTAGTTGGTAAACTGCTGGGAATAGTTTGAGCTTCTGATCGACAACTGGGGCCACATTAAGTCAACAAGCTAATGTCAGCATTTGCTGACCTTTACAGAATTATACTATTATACAGTTATTATACAGTTGTACAGATCGATAATTCGTCACAGTCACCTTAAAGCACTTTATATTCTAAGGTAATGAACTACAATGACACAGAGAAAACCCCAACAATGAGACGGTGCCCTTTAGCAAGGCAAGCACTTGGCGACAGTGGGAAAGAAAAACGTGTTTTTAACACGAAGAAACCTCCAGCAGAACGAGGATCAGGGAGGGGCAGCCATCTGCAATGACTGGCTGGGGATGAAGGGAGGAAGACAGGAGAAAAAAACACTCTTGAGGAGGTAGGTGTATCATTATCAAAGTCAATAATCAAGAGACACCTTCGTGAAAGTAAGTAGTAAAATCACTGGTTATACTCAAGAACAAGAAGGCCAGATTAAGCTGCAGAAAACATCTAAAATAGCCTGCACAGTCCTGAAAATAATTATTTGGAAAGATGAAACCAAGTTTAACTTGTACCAGAGTAATAGGAAGGAAGCATGAGTGAAACGTGTTGACTGTTCAGATACTTATGGACCTAACGGTATATGTATTAATAGTTTTAAAGTTATTATGAGCATTGTCAAATGAATTATACTCAAAATATGAGTGTAACAAGATGGACAAAGAGTCTGTAAACACAACGGTATGGAAATACACAAAAATTATATGAACACTAAATGAATAGTAAAACGCAACAAGAGCTGCATCATGGTATCATCGAGTTCACTGTGACAAACCTAGCTAAAGCGCTTTAACTGTTAGAGCGTATCCTATTGTGTAATGTTGAATAAAAGGTTCAAACAGTGACAGCAAACCATATGTAGCGTCTTGTCACCAGTTGGAGGTTTGTCTGCAGGTGGCCAGCTGCAAGTGACAGCGCAGACTGTGACTCAAGCTGCTCTCTTTTTTTCTCCCGAGCGATCTGTCACTGCACTGCACGCTGGGACCCGGCATGACGGACCGGATACAACTTTCAGCTACATTACATCAGCAATAGGTCACTTGTGGTAAGAATAGGGGTTGGGCATTACAGAAGGCACGCCACATGGCATGCTGAATTCAACACAGACAGGGAGCGGATACTTCCCCAAGTTGAAAATATAGTAATATCCAAACGATAAAGTTTTACTGAAGAGAAAAAAACCCAGAAGCTTTGAATTTTATTGACGTTTGTGAGTCAGGTCCTCCCCTAAGGACCGAGTGAAATAAAGTGTAAAATGTGTCATTCTAGCTTTAGGCTCTGGCCATGTTGTAACCTATGTTAGAAAACAAGCCCCGTGGGTCTGTGTCTGAAAAGCCCAGAACAATTCTGCCTGATAAATGAACTTTCTATCCCTTTTTTTACTTCCTAACAAACAGGTACTATAATGGAGCTACTGTGTAAAAGGCACTTTAACACATTAGTGCTTCTGTAGGGAGTTAGATGTCTTTCCTATATAAAACTTAACCCTGCTCTACATTTCCATAAATAAACATTTTTCACTTAAAAGAAAGGAAAAAGGTCTCTCAACAAGAGTCAGGAGAAAAGAACAACAGCAAACATATCAGTTGGTTCTGTGCCAGCAAAGAAGACAATAAACAGCTAACCTGGCTTTGTTCATAAAAAAGGTTTCATTAATTTCAAACAAATTATATAATGTATGTGTGCAATGTTGTAAAGTCTTGGTTGTGCATTGAGTATATAAAAGCCAAGAGTTGGAAATTAGCTTTAGCTCTAAATTCTCTTTGCAGCCCATCAGTTTCATGCTGTGTAACGATGCTAAACTGGAGTTCCCATTAAATAAAATTAATCACATAAATAATAATTAAGTAAGAAGGTTTGGCAGATTAAAAGAAAAAAACAAAAACAGAGCAAGGATATGTATTACCTACTTCCAAGCTTTAGCAAGTGTAGCTCAACATAACTACCAAATAAGTTGCTTGATTATTCTTGGCATCACATCCACAACTGCTTCATATGTTGGTTTCACGTCCAGTGTAGAAAACCCAGCAATAACAATATCCATAACAATATTTAAACAAGTGTTCACATCAAGCTAAGAATAACTCTGCATTTAGATTTTAAGTTTACCTTCTTGTTTTGATTCTACGTACTAAGTCCATTTACACTACTCGTGAATCACACTAACGCTAAGGTTTAAATACGAATAGGTCAGAGTTACTTATTGCCGCATTGACCCTGAACCTTATTTTGCAGGACACTAGTTTCTTTCTAGTATTTCTACTAGCTCAAGGTTATCCCAAAAAGTTGATTGTGTTCATCTGGATGTAGTATTTTCAGTGGGAGAAACGTTTCGTCACTCATCCAAGTGACTTCTTCAGTCTCAGCTGACTGCAGGTTTCCCCAACCTTATAAACAGTTCATTTCCATAATGACTGAAACAAGCGCCACTGAAGGAACAATGGGCTGGGAGGTCAGCTGCTTGATCATTAATATGCAAATTCTCATGAGCATTGATCAACAACTATTGATCAAGGCCCACTGATCAATGGCCATGAGTACCATTCACAGAGAGTTGGGGAATGGCTGCAATCACAGCATTGTAAGATGGTGACAGATGTACCCTTAGGCCCCCTCCTCGATTCAGAGATGGTCTTTCCCTTTTCAAGTAAATGGCCTCCTTGACTCCCGCTCAAACCAGCGTTCCTCCCTGTCCAGGATGTGTACATCCCCATCATTGAACGAGTGTCCACTGGCCTGTAGGTGTAAATAGACTGCAGAGTCCTGGCCTGACGAGGTAGCTTTTCTGTGTTGTGCCATCCGCTTCGCCAGAGGATAGCTCAAGGTTAGCTAAACTCAGTTAAAATTTCTTGGCGCATACTACTTATCATAACAGTTTTACTTAACTTAAGCTAAAACAGAAGAGGCCAAATGATCAGTTGTAAAAATTGGTGTCAAATGGTAGCCAGAAAAAAATCAGTCTCTACATGCATAAAACCCTCCATAACTTAGCTGTTTGTTGGTAACATGATTTTGTCATATATGTGTGTGCGTGTGTCATCACAAATGGCTTAATTGTTGCTAATTCATCACTGATATTGCACATTACAGTTTTCTTCTGCTGCCTTCATAGCCACATGATATGCTCAACGTAGAGACCGCCTCTGCTCTAATCCACTCAAAACATTGCAGGTTAAATATTTACTGTACTATGACAAGAGCAGCTTTTTAAAACAATTGGAGGTAAGTATAGCTTCTTATTGTTGCTTTGCAATAGTCTTCAGTAGAAAGACAAATGGCGATGGGTCACGTTTTAAGTAAAAAAATATGATGCACACACAACATGCTGGGACCATACAAAATAAAATGCCAGAGCTGTAAGCTGCGGTGGTGGAGTTGCTCTCAGCGGCAGGCTTCAGCACTGTGTGGTGCCCAAGGTGTGGTGACATGATGTGAGCTGACAGCTGGCACCATGGGTAATAGGTCTAAAACTCCCATCATGTACCCTGCTGAGGCCCCGTCCTGCCATTCTAACCCACCAGAAGTATACACCTACTTGGCCATTACTTGTTCATTACTAAATCATAATTAAAAGCTACAGGAAGGTCAGAGTTATGATATAGCTTTGAGGTTTGGAGTGAGTGAAATTTACTTGGAAAGCCAAAGGACGTGTGCACAATTGTCCTCTTATTTTGAAAAGACCTCGATTAGCAGCAGATGTTGCATCTCTCCAATTTGGGGTCTGAAATGACTCACTGCCTCAGAGATCTCAGACTTGTAGTTATATTTTTATTTAATTGTTTTAAGTAATAAATTCAAACATCTAAAATATAGACAACCACAATGTAAACATGAATATTTCTTGCATCGGTTTCTTTATTTTAATTTTTTCCATCAAAAGAAATGCACAGATCAGCAAAGCTATTACATACAAATGGCCATACAATAGCAATTCATTTTCTTCTGTTCTTGTTTGAAAGTCTTCAGTAAATTCTGTTGTGTCATTTATACACTGTGTATCTTGAACATTTGCAGTTACGCTGCATTCAGCAACAAAAGAAATCTTCCCAGTGCTCGTCTTCCACGTTCAAATGAAAATGTTCAGCCACAAACTACATATCTGGACACAGCTACGTGTTACTGCTCCAGGAAAACTACTGTACTTACATACAATAAAGAAAAAAAAACAAAAGTTTTGCATAGCTTCATTGTAATGTAGATACAGTACTGTAAGGCACTTCATGAAGAACTTTAGGCATTTTTAAAAAAATCCTACACAATAAACCTTTTGCCACGTGTCATCCTACAGATTCCATCTCAATAGATAATGTTTACAACATCTGACAAAAAACATCTTTTCTTAAATCACACTTTTTGCGCACTATGTATATCTACTATACTCGACTGCTTTTCTTTTGGCATTAAGTCTCAAGTTCAACATTCATATATTGTGCATAATATGACTCACACATTGTCCCATAACCCCACACAACCCAATATTTCTCAAAAAGACCAAACAAAAAGCAAAAATTGTGCAATGATTTGGGGTTATGTGGAGTAAAAGGCAACACGCTGTCAAAAACGAGTCCCCCAAACCAAAAGAAAACCCTTATGTCTGGGCAAGTTATAGGTCATTTCCTCATAGACGGGTGCTGTACTGACAGTTACAGGGTACATCATTTTCATTTGTCTCTCCTCACACCAGTCCAAACCAGTGGTGGGAGTGTGTGTTGTATTCCAGCAGTTGTAGGTAGGACTACATGCTCCAGCAGGCCATGTAGAGAGAGGTAAGGAGGATGCATCTGCTCTATCCAAGCTGATCTTCGTACTGTTTGCGGAAGCAATCTCCAGCTGGGAAAAAGTCCCAGCAGCGCTCCTGATACATCTTCCACACGTAGGACTCCTGGACACAAGCCAACGTCAGAGTTTAGCTCGAAATCGTGAACGCCTAAAAACAAACTTGCCTAAAGTAAGGCTGAATGTTTTGAATTTAAATATACAGAATTTAAACATTGCATAATTAAAGGTGTGTTAACGAGCTGTAATAGGTGAACGTCTTATCTGGCGGCTGTGGATTCTACTGTCAAATTAAGTTCATACGATTAAAAAAAAAATCAGATTTTTTTACGACTTGGCAACTAAATTTTTCATGATTTACATTTTTACTTTTTTTTACATGTTTATAACGTCCAAAAATCGTCTTTTTTTTTGAGTGTATAAACAAAAAGATCACTGAAACATTTTTGGTATCTAATGAGCATACTGTCTTATCTAAGAGAGACAAAACTATTAGCTAGTAGATGAGTACAGACTTGAATTGTTATTCAGCAGTTTTTATTAATTTTACCACTTTATCCACACAAATATCACCTAAAATGAAAATTTCTTCTATACAATACGTGTGGGACTGATTTTTATCTCTATGTGATTAGTACCATGACCTTAATTAATATTATGTAGACCACATAGAATTAAACAGCATTTTAATTCCACCACAACATGGGCAGATATTGAAAATTTCTAATAAAGCAAAATAGGTTCTGACAGTAAGAGGAGAAATATTGACTGGGTTAAGCTAATTAGGGTAAAATAGTATCTACCTGTCCAGTGTGCTCTGTCTCATCCTTGTTGATGAGGTACATCAGAAAAAATCTTTATAAGAAAAACAAGAACAAATAAAAAAACATTAAAGAGAAAACGCAGTCTTGTATCTAAGCCCATAATCACAGCTGAAGCACAAAGCAGAGACATGAGAAGCTTTTCTGTGTCACATTTGATTTCTGCAACACTAATCATGTAAATGTCAAGCTCTCTGTCACTAGGTGTCACAATTCCCGATGCTAGTGTCTAAATAAAGTCACACCACCTCGTCTCCATCACCAAATCACCTGTTGTTTCCCAAATCAAGCGTAAATGGCACCGAGTCGCTGTATCTCTGTGGGCATCGCAGCATGCCAAATCATGATGAATACTGAATGAGAGCATGCTATCACAAACCTATTTTCCAATAAAGTTCATGGCATTAAATAGTAATGAAGCAACATAATGAGGTCGCTCTCATATCCTGCGGCCAGCTGACTGTGAGAGCAAACGGACTGAGACTTTCTATTGTTGCTGGTATTATTCAGAAACACCGGCTAAGCGGTGCGTGTGAGGGAAACGCAGACAGATGGAAAGAATACCTGAAGGGATCTAGTGTTAAGGATCAATGCTATTATCAGTGATGCTGCGGTAACGTGCTAAAGCCATCAATCACGTGGTTAAATTACAGAAAAGCATTGACACGAATGGTAAAAGATTATTGTAATGATTACAAAACAAAAAAAAACCCCCATTAAAAACACTACTGATCAAAAAGGATACTCACAGATAGTTGGCCAAATTGTGCTCTTGTAAGGTGTGGGTCTCAAAGCCGTGGGGGGTTGTGTCGAAGTAATCATTACCGATCCCACAGATAAAACATTTGGTCTGAGGACAGAAAATGAAAACGTGATTACAAGGCACGCTTCCTTCTTCTTTCTCTATGCTTCATTGATGTGCTACAGTAAACAAGAGTTTGCCTTAAGCGACACCAGGTTGGACATATTTTACAATATTAAGGTCAGGTCACTCATCACGCTCAGTCCCACTCAGCCTGTGAACAACAGTGGCTCTGCAGGGACCTTTTAGTCTGAGAAAGTAATCTAGACAGTGTCATTAAGGATTATCTGCCCTCACCTAGACTTTAAGGTTATGCATCAACAAGTATGCTTCCAAAGTTCAGCTTGATATTTATATTCCCATGTGCACGTTGACCTTGCGTGTCACAGTGACTGTTTAAATCAGAGGTTCCCAAACTGTTTTCAATTAACCAACAAGAGTAAACTGCAATAAATTACAGGCTGCAATAAAATAAACCACTAAACAAACCATCTTTATTGTGTAATTCGTGATCAAAAAGGGGGGTTAAGGTGTACAATTTCCATAAAGTAGCCCAGACAAAGTAAAATATTAATGAAAAACAAAAAGACAAGTACACGTGACGAGACGAGATGAGAGTCCACTAATAAGGCCGTAATCTCTAGAAGATCTTAATTTCATCCATTCGTATATGAAAGGTGGACGTGACCACCATTATGTCGTCCACTTGTTAGGGAGGTGCTGTTACGAAGGGTCGAGCTGAGTGTTCACTGTCTCACTATTTGGAAGCAGCTTTCCAGATATGATGTTGGCCCATCATAAACTATACCCTGTTTCAGATGGTAAAGAAATGTTGCTAAATGAACATCATGTTGTTTTCAGCAGTTGGTGAAATGAACACCAAGAAAGTGTTAACTGAGGTCATAGAACAAAAGAGCCGTGAGCGGTTACACAATGGAGTCTTATACAGTCGGACTTGTTTTTTTAACAGTCGCCCTCTGATGGTCCTTTAGCCAGATGGGGAACAGCCAGGCTGCAGAGAGTGGCTCCGTAACTACTTTTTACAAGCTTGTAGCGAGACATGCATAAATATTTCTACGAGTTTTGGATATTACCTGTCGCTACATCGAATGAAGAAAAACTTTAGTGCTGCCCTTTCATGATAAATATGAGTTCTCATGTTATCACTCCTGGACCGTATCGAGCCACGAAACTGTGGAATGACGGGACACATTTGTTTCGAGCTGCCATGCCCATCAGGAAGCATCGCCAGAACTTCAGGCACTATGCTTCCTGCTTCACCGCTTCTGCTGCTGTTGATTGGCTGCACCAGCTGCTCTGTAACAACAGCACCTTTGGCCCTGACATTACCAGGCAACAGACAATTCAGCTCCAGGACCTGGAGGACAACAATGTGCTGTACAGGCTTCCCTCCACTTCTATTCTGAAACCCATCCCCTGTCCAGCTCCAGCCTCAGACTCCAGATCCATAAAAAAGAAACCTTCATTCAAGGACAAAGAAGGTTTCTTCAAGTTCAGAAACACAAGCAGGCACGAGAAGGAGACCAAGGAAAATGTGGATCCTGCACTCCAAACACAGCAGGAAGGCAACAATCAGCCAACAGAAGAGCAGCAGAAACAGAGACGAGAGCTGACAGTGGAGGATGAACAGGTCATCACGCTGACCCACCTTCAGAGGACTCTGGCTGCTCCATCTCTTGACGAGGTTTTAGACCATCGTTAAGTGAATCCACAGAACATCATCCACAACATGACTAAAGTCAACAAACAGGAAGTGGTCAGACTGGATGACTTCTGCAATGGCTTCACTTCACAGACCTATGAACTAAGTCCATCTTTTATATACAGCCTATGATTTAGACTCCTGCCACTTCCTTCAGTGCTGCAAGTTATGGTGAACTATCCTCTCACCTCCATGTCCTCTTTGACCTGCTCCTGTTGGTCTCTTAACTCTCCAAAGGCATCGATGATCAAACCTGCAACCACAAAGGAACTGCTGTGAGCATGACATACATACTGTAGCCAACTATGTCCTAAGCATAAAGACTGTCATATTTAAATGGCTATATGTTGTGGGTTCATCTAAATACTAATAAATAAGGTTGAAATTGGGAATTTCTTAACGTACCTTGGATGATGGCCAAGAGGATGACAATAACGAAGAAGAAAAACGTGATGTCGAACAGGATGCGGTAGAGCTCATAGGGGTCACCAGCTGGGTCCTCGATCTCATCCCCTATCCCCCCTCCTGCTCTTACCCCAACGTACATGTGGAATAGGTAGCACTGCGGGAACACAGTTTGAGGTCTAATTGAAATTTGAAGCTGAGCATTAAGTCGCGGGTTATTTTAAGCAGCGAGCCCAAATCGTTTTTTTAAAAAAGAAAGTGCAACTCCAGTTTACCGTCATCATGTCGTCGCACTTCATGTCCGGTTCATCCTCATCCTCACTCTTGTTGTAAAACTTCCTGAAGAAGTTGAAGGCCACCACAGTGTAGAGATAGACCACAACGGCCAGCAGGCCCACTGTCAGCACCAGCTACAGAGACACGCAGTCGGCGGTCAGTGAAATTTGCATTCACAGACTCTCTCTTTTCTTGCTATTTATGTATTTCCATTAGACACACAATGGACGCAGCAGGGGCTTCCATTTGTTTTCTATAAAAAAACTGCAAAACCCTCTTGAGAAACAAAATTAGATTGCCATTGGCAAGAGAAGAGTGAGTAGGGAGAAGGGGAAGAGTTCAAAAGCATTTAGTGCAATAAGAAAACTCAAATATGAGTTATTTATTTATAGTAAATACCAAAAAAGAGCCTGTTATTTCACATATAATAAAAAATGGACTCAGCTGCAGCTCAGCCGGTTGTAAACCTGAAAGGCAACAACGGCGGGAGGAGCAGTAAACCGCATTTAGATTGACAGCGTGATTGATCAGGCCCACCGACAGCTACGTCTGGGAGATGTCGCTGATTCCTTGTGGCCTTGCCATTTTGGTGGATTTCCACCCTGGGAGACTGAGGTGACATTAAATTCTGATATGTCCCTCTGGTCAGTTAACATGGGAATTATTGGAAGAACTGGCAATCCAAAGTGGGATTTAAATTAAGCCATGTGAGCCATTTGAACTCAAATGTCAAAGGATACTGGGAGCATTCCAATTATCTCACACAACGAGTGACACAACACATACAGTAGCTACTAGATGACACATTTGTGATTCATGTCACCTGCATATTAGCAAAACAATTTTTCTCAGAACCAAATTAGACCTAAATAGTAAATTACATCAGTTAAATAACAAGAGAAACTGCTACTAATACAAAGATCATATTTGTTCATATGTTGGCTTTAAGCTATTACAAAACCAAGGCAGTCTTTTAGCCAAAATTGCTCAAAGTACCTTTTTAAGGACATAAATACATAATAATGTAATAACTGTGCTATCCTTTAAAGCCAAATTAAAATTGTTTTACTGTATATTAATGCAGTCAACTGAAAACTGTCTTGGGCTAAAGAAATTTAGCACATTTTGAATGGCATACCTGAAATGCCATCAGTGGGTCGGGGACATGCAAACTGTGACCGAAACGTGTTTTACCACCAGCTCTGCAGTGACCCCTGCTGTTGTAAAGAAGAGCTGCATGTGCTTC
>VOQK01006105.1:47053-57536 GCA_015052645.1 Benitochromis conjunctus
AGGGACCCCTGAGGGGAGGGAGGCGGCTGGGGTCGCGAGGGACCCCCGAGGGGAGGGAGGGGGAGGGGGGGGGGGGGAGGGGGGGGGGGGGGGGGGGGGGGGGGGGGGGGGGGGGGAGGGGGGGGGAGAGGGGCTGGTAAGGGATGAGTAGAGGGATGAGGGTTGAACTGGAGGCAATCAACATGTCAGCATTTCATAGAATGAGTAGAATCTAAACCGTGTATTTACCCCGCTCACTCACGTTGACTGCGACCGATGACATAAAAACATGATCAGAAGAAAACAAACAAACAAACAAAACAGAAGCAGACATAAGCAAAGGAGAAGACATTTAGAGTCAATCAGAAGAAGTAGGAACAGGAGAGAGTGATAGGGCCATAGATATATCTTTACATACTCACACTGCATTGCGACACTGACATGCGGTACCAAGTCTTAAAAGGAGTAGTCTGCTTATTAGGCAGGCGTTTAGTACCAAACTAGCAGTTACCATCACTTATGCCTGAGCTTATGAGGTGAAAATGAGCTGGGATATGTATGGTTAAAGCATATTTATATACTGTATGCAACCCATCAACTTTAAATGAAGACCTCTGGTTTTAAAAAGTGAGCTTTATGCAAACGCAGTCGTGACTAAGTGTTCTTAAGCTACAGACGAGGCTCGGACAGGACTTAGACATACAGTAGCACATGTTTGCCTGCATGATGATGTGACAACGTAACACAAAAGACGCACGTGATATGGAGATGTACAACAACAAACTAAAGAGCGGAAGTTGTTTTTTTTTTCCAAGCTAACCATGTGGCTGTAATTTTAAGAAAAACAGTAAAATGAGACAAAGTAGTACACGACACATTACAATACCGGTTGTTTGCTAAGACATCGTCCATGGGGAAGTGAGGACGAAGATAACGGTCGATCTGCTGCACAAATAAAGCTACAAATTTCCAAATCTGTGCACATTGCCAGTCGACAAATATGCTGTCTGTTGCTTTTCCCCTTTCAATGTGATTAAAAGTCTCCTAGAAAAGGGACGAGAAACAATTGGAACACTAAAACAGTGTTTTAGTCACACTTACTTGATCCCTCTTCAGTTACCATGCCCAGACCTTCAGCTTTGTTTTGCCTTTCAAAAGCGTTCAAGTCCAGGACGCTGACAAAAAACGACAATGACAGAACTATAATGCAATGCATTACACAAATAAACCAATCAGGCATAACGTTATGACAACTTGTATAATATTGTGTTGATCCCCCTTTTGCTGACAAAACAGCCCCGACCCATTGAGGCATGGACACCACTAGGCCCCTGAAGTAATGTTGTAGTATCTAGCACCAAGATGTTAGCAACAGATCTGTAAGTCTGTATAAGTTGCAAGGTGGGACCTCTATGGATTGGACCAGAGCATCCCACAGATGCTGCATAGCGGTGAGGAGGAATTTGGAGGTCAAGTCAAAACATAGTGCATCCTGATGTCAAGTGTTCCCCAGTTAAGCACACACACGTACCTGGCCATCCACATGGCCTGGTCATAGGACCAAGCTACCTTCTTCCATTGCTTCATGGTACATGTCTGACACTTTCGTCGTTGGCACTTTTCGACTTTTCGAGTGGGCATCCTGACTGGCCTGTAGCTTTGCCACCCCACACGCAACAAACTGTGATGCTCTATGTATTCTGACACCTTTGTTTCAGCATTATCATTAACTCTTCTGGCAATCTGAGCTACAGTAGCTCATCTGTTGGAGTAGCTCATCCTGACCACACAGGCCAGCCGTAGCTCCTCACATACATCAGTGGCCCTTGGCCGCCCATGACCCTGTTACTAGTTCACCACTGTTCCTTCCTTGAACCACTTTTGATAGATACTGACCACTGCAGACTGGGAATAACCCACAAGAGCTGCAGTTTTGGAGATTCTCTGTTGTCAAGGCATCACAGTTTGGTCTTCAACAAACTCTCACAAATCCTTACACTCGCCCATTTTTCCTGCTTCTAGCACTCAGGACAAAATGTTCACTTGCTCCTTAATATATCTCACCCATTAACAGGTGCTAAGATAAAGAGAATCAGTGTTATTAACTTCACCTGTCCGTGGTCATAAGGTTAAAGCTGATTGATAACAATTTATCGCTGTGGGAGAGTAAAGCAGAATGGAAGTAGCATGGACAGGGACGTCCATAATTTGATTTCCAAGTAAAGCTCAAGCTCTAAAAACAGTGGATTCTACACTTCCCATAATGCAGTCAACAGCATATTTGAATTAGACCTTTCATGCTGTGCTCGCTCTCTACTTGGGACACATACTTTCTTTTAGCGTCATAAAGCCCAAGTTAAAGCACGATCAGGAATTATTTTCACACATTTGTCAAAGCATCTTCATACGGCTTTGATTTTGGTTTATTAAATGAAAAGGCAAAAAGAAAACCCCAAAACAAAACAGGAAATGCACAGATTTCTGTCAAATATGGTATTGCAGATTTTGTTCGACTTTAATCTATGCCGCACACTTACATGTGCAGTCAAGAGGCTCGTTCTAGATAACTGTTTGAACTGCGATTGCAATAAAAAGCGAGTTTAATGTGTGTTAATCACTCATCGCTCCATTACCTGCATGACATCATGAGCCCGGACAAGCTTTTAAAGAAGCCAACATCTCTTTTTTCCTTGAGATAGTCCAGCATTTTCTGCATGAAAGTAAAAGTACAGTTAAGAGTAAAAGCTAAAGCTGCTAACTGCATAAACTAGACATGAAGAGTACTGTGTTACCTGTTGAACCAGGATGTTCCCTCCATTGAGAATGGAGATGCCCAGCTTGAGGGTGACAGTTACCGTAGCACCCAGTCGACCTGATGATCATAGTTGACCGTTGAGCTAAATACATACACAGCAGGAAGGCAGACAGGTCAGGCATTTGATTTCTTACCTTTACTGGCGCTGATCATTTGAAGCACCATCTCCGCAGCCCCTCGGTCATGAAGTCTGGCCTGCTGATACAGCATCTTTTGCTTCTCCATTTCCTTTTCCTGTAGGACATTATGACATGCACCACTTTTGAATATGATTGAAAACAGGAAAAAAAACTGAATGTTGAAAAACATTCCCCCGAAAATTTGGAGCACCTCAAATGTTTTCTCTTTTCCTTCCTCTTCTTCACCTTCAGCACAACTCTGGGAAGAAGAAAAAAGACTATCAGAGCTGCATGTTTTTGCTGAAAAACACACAAGAGCAATTTAATGAGATTCAACGAGATACCTTTGCCATCATATCTGCATAGGCAATATACAAGGGATCCTCTTCCAGAGAACTAATGAAGAAGGGAGATAAATATCTGTTTGTTAAACCTTATATTTCACATCTCTACTGTAAATCTGTAAATAATAACTGGCAGAGTTGCATTTATCGCCACTGCAGCAAAAAGACCAGAGAGAAATGCTTCCGTTTTCTTCATAGTGTAAAATATGATGGTTTAGCTTATTGCTCTCTGTAATAGCTGAGAAGCATGCCAAAACAATTATGTAGCACAGATGGAGCAACCTGTGTTAGTGCCAGGTGGCCAGGTGTGTGAGAGTGAGCGTATATTTACCTGCATTCAGTCAGAGCGTTATGGCTGAAATGCAGAATGAGCTGGTGAAGAGGGTCTGGCTGCTTTCTGACTTCCTCCTCCTCCTCTTCCTCCACTTTAGGCTGTATTTTCTGGACACAGCCATATGAGTCAGGCTAAAGTTTAATACTAAAAGTTTAGCAATTTACCATCTAAACGGCTAAACCCAACAAATGTGTATCACGACACTTTTTTAGAAGTTAATGTTAAAGGGGACCCATTATGTTCATTCCCAGCATCACATGGTTAGCATTACACCTTATTATAATTGGATCTCGGTGGATCCCTTCAGTTCATCGTCTGGCTGCCCCTCACAAACTAAACGTTTGAACAGCAGGTGGGGGAGAGATGTCCAGAGAAGACTTTGAAGAATTTGAAGCCTGAGCTTTTGGCTCACATGGATTTCTTGCACATCTCCGAACTTTGGCCACGTTTAATATGAGAAATCTGTATTGTAACATAAATATGATGGAAAAACATAATAGGTCCAACTGTTAACTCCTATAGGAGAAACAGACATGCACAAAACATGCATGGAAATGCGACTGGTATAAGCACACACAAATACACACACACACACACCTGATAGTGTTTAGAAGCGTTAAAGGTGAGTGGCGTTAAGCATGACTCTCCACAAGCCCAGTTTACCCTCTTATATAAACACTTTATGATTCCTTTACATTTGCAATGTTATTATAAATACGTGCGCCTGATTGGCTGAATCTTGACGTTCTTCATCTATTGCACCGTAACTTCATTAGTAATATTAAGTTACAGTAAAACATCGATAAGAATCTGTTAAGAAGAAAGTTTAGAGTTCAAATCTCTACAAATTCAAAATGTTTCTTTTTTTAATAAATCAAAGACAAACATGATGCACAAACACAGCATAGTTTGTTCCAACATGCCTATATCTCATGTCTAACAGTAAGCATCTGTCCTGATTGTGGAGCTTAATGAAAATGAAAATCCAGGAAAGAATCTGAACTTTCATCGACTTTAAATGGAAGTCCAAGCATCCCGACACGATGCTTTCTTGCCTCTAGTTGGATGGGGCACAGTGATCAAACTACTTTGCTGGCTCTGACATCAGCAGTGATGTCATGCATAAATGGGCCTAGCTGTAAACCACTTTACGGATGACTGGAGAGAGTGGTATGAGCTACGTGCTGCTTCCCGCAGCACACGGGTGCCGACATAAGGGCACCAAAGGGACAGCACAAGTACTTACTGCAAGGTCCTGCACTAGTTTCTCTTCAAAAGAGTACTCCTCTGTTTCTATCCATATTCTCTGATAGGCCAGGAGGAAGAGGTTAATAGAGCGATGCCTAGGGAGGGGTAAGAATAGAGAAGCCTGGGTTAAAGATGAGCAGAGCAAAGGACGGTAGAAGTTGGAGGGAAGAATGATAGAAGACCCTTCAGGAGAGGTTAATATCAGTTAGTTTAGAGCACTGACACATCTAACAGGCCACCTGTGAGGAAATCGTTTGACTTTTTTTTTGTTTTTTTCCAATTTTTTTCGTTTATTCCTGGCCTAAATCTGCAGATAATGTGTTTTTTTTTCACACAGGCAGAGTAACTGCATTTCAATAATTAAACAGATGTTGCTCAAGTGCTCATAGATATCATGCCAGAAAATCGATTCGCTGCTGTAGCATTATTGCAGGTCTGAAAAGAATTTGAGGCCGGGTGAATTTTGATTTGCCTCGGGTCACACGCCGTCACACAGCTGCAAGTGTCAGATGTTAGTTCATAGCTTCCACACAGAATGACTAGGGGCCAGTTGCTTCTGAACCGATACTGTGAACACAGCAGCGTCTGGAGAGCCCTAACTATGAGGTGTCAAAAGAGCAGTGTCATGTTTCTCATCTAAGTCAGCCAAGAAATCAAAATGGCAAAAATTAAAACTAATTGAACCAATTCTTTCAAATGTGGCTCGTTAAATTGTTGTACATACATGGACCAGTGGAAAAAGGAAAGCTAAAATGTGGCAGAAATCATGCCTCTGGGGGGAAGGGGAGGGCGAGGGTTAGCAGGCCACACAGTAACAACATTGGGTCAGCGCTACGTTACCGTCAGCATTGAGAGCAGACTGTCACAGTCTGCGTTCTCGTGCATAATCTCCAGCCAAATGTGCCGGTAGGAATTCAGGAAGTAATTGTTATTTTTGTGCCTAAGGGGATGACGTACAATAGAATGTGACACTGAGGAGAGAATAGAGACTGAACAGAGAGACAATAGAGAAAAATGACATCCGAATGTGTCAAACTTTGGAAGAGCTGCCATCACACAGTTCCCCCTAACCCAAATCTATTAATCTGAAGAAAAACAATCATTGCTCCTTCATTGTAAATACAAACTAGTAATTATTTGCTATGCTGCAGCATATTTCACTGTCAATAACTCTGAATAAATGAGTCATACTGTCAGGCAGGCGGGTGGCATCGTCTGAGCTCATATTGAGGACGGCCACCCTGAGGTTGGGTCTCGTAATTGTTTTCCTCCTGACTGTAGCACCCTGCCCGACTTCCTGTGATTGAGTTACAGAGCAGCAGGGCGTGAAATTGCTTGTGTCCCTTTTTAAAAAAAATGTTTTTATTTACTCTTTGATAGCAGCTATAGGCTAGACATTTGTCCTACAAACTGAGGGGAGGCTACGCGTTAATGCAGGGTCAGATGCGTGGAAGAGAGAGCGAGTCAGAGAGAAGGAGAAAGCGTGACGGCGGAGTGCGTGGAGGCCCTTTCTGCAGCATTTTCCATCTGATAGCGGCACCACGAGAAGGTCTGTGCTACCCTCTGCTGGAGCGTCACCTTGGTTTCATCATTGCAAAGCTGCTTCAAATGTTCGGAGACCTGGAGACAACGATGGGAGGTGTAAACAATGTCGGTTTAACTGTTACGGTGCTGTCATACCTCGGCAGATTGTAAAGCGGAGCCATTCTGAAGCAGGCGACAACGGCGCGCTTCCTCTGCTTGGACAGCAACTTCTGCCATACACATTTTTTGGATCTCAGTGGTTGTTCCACCTAATGAGGGCAGAGAAACTGAGGGGTAAGATTTTTCTATAACGCACTCAAATGGCATCCTCTACCCAGCGAGCCAGAGGATGAAAGGGAAGACAAAAAGACAGCAGCTTAGAACTTTTCATCAGACACATAATTGGTTTTTCCTCAGCAGTGTATTCTGCTGACTCATCCTGAACCTGGCTGTTTGTAATGGAAAGGACATGGCACAGCAGAGTGGGAGTCAGAAATGGTGAAGTGGCCAGGTGCAATTTTACTCTCCAGGATTTGTCACCTATGCAAGATTTTTTTTGAGACAACAGAGGGAGAATAATATCGGCACAAAGTACAAAAGCCATATCGAAAGTATATTTCTATTCCAAGCAGCATAGAAATAATAATTTTGAAATAATTTTGTAAGCATACAGTCCTGCAACTTTAATCCTGCAACTTAACACCAAGATATGCACGACTAATACTGTAATAATAATACTACTAATAATTTTTTTTAAATACCACCTTTACTGTTACTTACACCTCATATTGTTTCCGTATAAATGTTAGAGCCTGACCTGCTCCAAGTTAAAGACAGCAGCAGAGATCCTCTGGATACGATCCACCACCTTCTCAGGGTCTGAAAGCCCCTCAGTCCTCATCACTATGTCCTTGTACAGGTTGAGCTGCCACCTCACGGCAGGGTCATCAGACTACGAGTATGTTTACGAAGAAGAAGTCAGATTCAGAGGAATATACTGAAGCTAGCATCTTCTTACAGATGTGAACCTAATTTCGGCCTGCTCACCTTTTCGCGAAGGTGCAGGTTCTGGCGAATGTGGTCTTTAACTTCATCATCTGTATCTTTCTGTTATTCAACGAGGGAAAGAAAATATGTCTGAAAACACAACAGCTCAACAAAGTTCGAATAAATTCTGATAAAACTTTGTAGGGGTCATGTTAACAATAGTGTAAATCACTTATTCTTGTGCAATTATATACAGTGTGTGTCAGACGTTTTCTCACCATGAGGTAGCGTGTCTTAGCCAGTGAGATGAGCTCCTGATCTCCTGGGGTACACATGTTAAGACCGATAGGCAGCATCTTCTTCAGGGCGGCTACAATCAGTGAGGTTTGGATGGAGTAGAACTCACCTCGCCTCTTCTTGTGCTTCCTCTCCTGATCTTGTCCCCCAGACTGTGAATTCACAGTGTTAATCTCAGACAACACACACTAGAAAATAAAAGCCAACAGCTTTTAGCAGTTAAATATGTTTAGTCTTTAAAAGGTGGAGCACATGATTGTTTTTTTTTGTTTTTTTTGCTGAGACTAATGCTACACCCAAAACACTTCCCTTCTACATTTACACTGATACCTTAACAGTATTTTGTGTCCCATTGGGAGCATTCACACTGTGCTTGAGCAAAAGCCAGAGACGACTGAGGCGTTTATTTTTTCAAAATCTGTGACTGGACTAAATCATGGGTGCTACTGAAGCATTAAGAATGGAGTCTCACACCTCAGTTGAAAAGCAGGAAAAGCAGGCTGCTTCTCAGAGCCAAACTGGAGATGCTGGCTCTGAGAAAACGCTAATCTCCATACTAACATAGATATATAGTCTGACACTCACACGCACGGTGTTATCACACATCGACAAAAATATAAATAGCTTCAAGTATGGGCTAAACACACCGGAGGATCACAATCCATCAACAACAAACACACCACAAGACTTTCTACACACGAGCTGGGCTTCATTACTCTAGATGAGACACGTTTCACCCACACGGCAATGAGGAATGACCAAAGTGTCCATGTCAAACGAGGTGATGAATGGAGGCCACAAATAATTGGGTGACATAATGTATAACTGCACTGCAGACTATATAGCACAGGGGCTCAAGCTATTGGCTTTTCTGCTTGGTGACTAGAGCATGTAAGCCAATAAGCTGGCAGGTAAACAGCTCATGCACTGCATCACTCTACCTTTTCCTTAAAGGACTGTTTGAGACAGAGAGAGAGACAGAAAGAGAAAGACAGATAGAAGAAAAAGGACGAAAGGGCAATTAATGGAAGCGCACGGTCCTCGCGCGGACGTGCACTGCAATGAAAACCATTTGTTTGCCTTTAAACATCTAAAGCAGGCAGACAAGAAATAAAACGCGCTAACCCCTGTAATGCTTACTGGGGCTGAAAGTATGAAGAGATATTTGTTTAGTGAGGGATGAATGTTAGTTTCTCTGAGTTATTGCAACAAGCAAGTGCATTCATACACGTGTGCCTAACACACACGCACGCACACATGCACACACACACACACACACACAGTCCATTTTAACATTAAATCCTATTCAACATAATTCAGTTGTTATTATATAGCACCAAATCAAAAGAACAGTCCCCTCAAGTCCCCCCAACAATCAGATCCCCCACTTTAAGCAAGCACTTGGCGAGAGTGGGGAGGAAAAACTCCCTTTTAACAGGAAAAAAACCTCTGGCAGAACCAGGGGGTGCAGCCATCTGCTGTGAGTGGTTGGGGATGATGGGGTGAAATCAGGACTAACGACACACTTGTTCGAGTTCGCCAACTCATGTTTTCATAATTCTAAAACAAACGACATAGTTTCAATACAGTTACGCACAAATTAATTAATTGTGGCAACCTCGGACTGAAGTGATGCAGCAAGCAGCAAGTCAGTTTGTGAAGTGGCTTCTTTTAGCACAAGATAAAGACACAGGATTAATTCAAGTTTACTCAAAGTAAAATGCGGGTACACCCAGTCTCAGCAGACACAGGCAGACAAGCTAGGCCTGGCTGGAGGAGCGGCAATGGAGGGAGCAGGCAATATAAAGGCTGCAGAGTCCTCACCCTCTGAGGAGGCTGGGCTTGACATGACCACCAACGGGCTGGGCAGCAGTTGGAGGCTGGGCAGCAGAGAGTCCCAGAGCAGGGCAGATGCCAGCTTGTCTGAGATACTCGAGGTCACCTGCTGCTGACCCTTATTCTGCGCCATGTTTCAAGAACCATGTTTATTTAATAGGAAACAGTATTTGAAAGTCCATTTTCAAAATGTTGGATCAAAGACCCAGGACCATGAATGACAGATGATCTTTAACCAGAGTATGGCCAATAATACACAGATGTTTTTATAGTCATTGTGACCACAGTGTTTCCTCAACATTGTAAACAGTTGAGTAGTTCAGCTGCCCTTTTCACACTGTTCATCAAGAAACCTTAATTCAGTTAGCTGTAAGGCTCAGATGAGCACAGACCTTTAAGATATTACATTCGTATTGCTTGAGTACTATATTCAGCCACAGCTTCCACCTGGGTAGCATACATCTCTATTTTCTATAGTTCTATAATATGACATCCTGTCCAAGTATCTTTGTCACTAGTTTGATTGTAGTTTTTTTTTCCATTAAATCAAGCAAAAAAGGCTGTTTTCTTTACCCTTTCTGTTATACCCTTTAGATGAATAGAGATTTTGTACATTAAATACATATTCTTTAAATAAAGTTCCCTTTTATAAAAGTAGGATAATTAAAAACACACACATTTATTATAGCTCTATTATGTAGAAAAAAACAATATTTATTTCTGTTATTGCAATAACATGTTTAAATGGTCTGCATTTGTATAGCACTTTACTCAGTCCCTAAGGACCCCAAAGCACTTTACACTACAAACAGTCATTCACCCATTCATTCATTCACACACTGGTGATGGCAAGCTACATTGTAGCCACAGCTGCCCTGGGGCGCACTGACAGAGGCGAGGCTGCCGGACACTGGCGCCACCGGGCCCTCTGACCATCACCAGTAGGCAAACATGGGGTTAGTATCTTGCCCAAGGATACATGGCATGTAGACTGGAGGAG
>VOQK01006107.1:3322-16056 GCA_015052645.1 Benitochromis conjunctus
GTTATGACTTGTTTTTCATTAAAGCAACCAGATAGAGAAGCTGCCAGTGATGGAAGTTCATATGTAAAAGATGGATGTGACCTCCCAGTCTGGGGAAAAAGAAAACAAAAAAATTAAGCTAGTGTGGAAGTGCCTTAAACCTGCATTACTTCTAATGGGCACCAGGGGGCGACTCCTCTTCTGCAAAAAGAAGAAAAGATGATGGAAGTCTATAAGAAAATGATCCTACTTTGCATCTGTTGTATGACTTCAGAAAACATGGATGAGTTTATAGTCTCATTCTGCCTCTGATAAAACAATGCTGTTGTATCTAATACGGCATTGTTTTAATTGATTGTAAATGATGATCTATTTAGGGTAAAACACGTAACGGTAAAGATGAAGCAGGCTATTCTTTAGCATCCAATGTCACTTGTTTTTTTGTTTTGTTTTATTTAGTCAGATCTACTCCTTGCTCGTCCAGGTTCAAAACATTAAAATCGTGATGACAAAAATGCACCTCGCAAACTAATGTGTAGCTACATCCATCTTTTATATACAGTCTATGGCAGTAACTAGTCAAGTGATGCTATATTGCAGTGGCTTCATAATGTTTTGTTGATGTAAACATTGTATAAACAAAGAGGGAGTGACAGACACGTAAGAAAGACTTTGTGCCAGCCCAGCAGAGGTGGAGAATGTGTGTTTTTGTTATTAAACTCTGAACTACACTTTCATTTACTCGAACAGAACACCTCTGCTTCTTTTAATTTACAATGCCTCTCTGGAAAATCAATGACTTCAATCCTGCTGAATGATTCTGAGGGCACTGTAGTTTTCTCACATCATTAACTGTACCAGTGTTGTTAATTACTCTAATTTTTTCTTCTTTTCTTCCCCCTGTATTGCAGTTTTCACTCCACTGTTGACTAAGATCTTGCTGGGAAACTCTATGTCTGTCTCACAGAACCCAGCAGGACCAAATGTCACTGCAGTCAGAGTTTGTACTCAAATACAGAACAAGCTGTTTGCTCTGTTTCCATGTGTTGCGTTCCAGTAGGAGCTGAAAGGTTGACCTGCCTCGGTGGCCTTATTCCTGTTGTTGCTGAACTCAAGTTTTTAGGGCCTGTAAACATGGCAACATAGCATATGTAAACACATATACCGTGTTACACCGTATGTATGTTAAAGCCCATCAGATTTCAAACCATGTCGTTTCTCGCTGTGATTGCAAGTGAAAGTTAAGGAAATGACATCATGAGGTGAGTCAACCTCCCTCCACAGACATTTGTGTATGGGCAAGTGGGCAGTGATGAAACATGGAAAGAATTCTTGTTGGGAGGAGAGGCTTGTACGCCAGTAAACACTGACTCTTTTAAACTTTCTCTCTACTGTCTCCCTCTCAGCGCTCGCTTTTCTCCCACCCTCTGCGATTGCCTCATAGACGATTGTGGGCTAATTTATGGCCATGATATCATACAGTCTGGTGAACACTGTAGATGTGATGGCCTGCCGTTAAAGTGCGACAGGAGTATATTTCACAGAAGGCGGCTGGCTGGGTGCGGGGTGCTAGCATACAGTAGATGCAGAGCCATTTGTGATTCTCGTGCAGTGAGTGATACAGTCATACACTGTCTGATTAGTATTGTGTCAAGATCTGACATTATCTAAAATCATAAAGCTCCCAGAGTGACACCAAAATATTCAATAAATGTCTGAATGAACATTCAATGCAGTTCTTGCTTGTTGAAGACAGTGTTCCCAAACAGTGCGGTGATTTTGTTAAAGATTTCTTGTTCATTTTCTTGTTGGTCCCCTCGTCCGCACCAGTGGTCATGATGTTGTGATTTCCCATGTTTCATCTCAGGTCTTAAATACAATTTGTGAGTGATAATTATTTGAATCATCTGACATTGAGCCTTTCAATTATTTTGTGTAATAAATTAACATCTAGCTGTAATGTGTCTGTGTGTTTTTGTTTGTTTGTTTGTTTGTTTTATGACAGGGTTGAAGTGAAACATCCTCACCAGTTTACTCGTATTACTACAAAGTTAATATTGCTTACAGGGATATTGTGTGAATGTATGATAAAAATACAAATTTAAGACTTGGCCAAAATCTAAATGTTCTGTCATGTAGTGTAGCTGCCCTCATGTCTCAGAAGGACTTACTGTGACAACAGCCCACCTGCTGATCTCTACCACCACCTACTGACAGTAAAAGTATAACACACAGAATGGCGGCTTTTGGTTTAAAAAAAAATAAAAATAAGATATCTCAAGGTAGGACACTGTAGCTGTTGTTTAGTTGGAGGAAAAGCAAGAAGATGAAGTGTGACGTGGAAGTTTTTAATCTAAAAATAGAAAGATTTATTTATTTATTTATCTTTATTTCAGATTGTAGCTATTCCAAAAACTACTTATCAGGCTTGACCGTTGATCATTGTTATCTTGTGGAAACACTAATTGTGCTCATCAGATAAGTCACCACTGAGCTGTTTTCATTTTGTATCCTTTTCACAGCCAACATTAGGGGGCGGGGTGGCTCAGTAGGTAGAGTGCTCGCCCCTGGATCGGAAGGTCGACGGTTCGAATCCACCCAACGGCTACCCTGAGGTACACTTGAGCACCGTACCGCCCCCCACATACTGCTCCCCGGGCGCCAGATTGGTGGCTGCCCACTGCTTCACTGAGTGTGAATGGGTTAAATGCAGAGACTAATTTCCTACGGGATCAATAAAGTATACATTATTATTATTATTATTATTACATGTTATACTGTACATCAACTCTTAGGGGAACTTGGTATACATGTTTCCGATACGCCTTGCCTTGAATTTACCTGCAGGCTCAGCCAGAGGCAAATATGTAAAATGTTGAGCATCTCCTGGGTTTCGCTTGGAAACGTAATACCAGGCGAAGCCTAAATGGTTCCGTGACTTCACAAAATCCAAAAAGAGTATGAATTTGTTGAATTTTATTGCCAAAACTGCAAAACATGAAAATGACATCGCAATACATAATTAACACTTTTTATCTGTTATTATTTGTACCTTTTTAAAAAAAAGAAAGGAAGTTGCAAAAATGTATAAACAGTTACGTGTACAATCAGTATACAACGATGGCAGGACGATAAAACATCGTCTCTAGAAAATTCACTTAGTAACAATGTAACATTTGAGTGGAAATTTGCTTTATACAGCATACAGAAAAAGTGCACATCTACACCAAGCTCTGCTGCAAGGTCCAAAGCAAACTTCCTTGCATTCCATTACTGCGATATACAAAATTGTATCACAATAGTGTAAAACACCCCCAAAAGAAGTGTTAACATAACAACTCTAAATTATATGAAATAAGCAGCTGCAGAAGACTCTCTGCTCCATAAACGGCGGCAGTGCGAATGAGCCGGAACGTGTCGCGGAGGGATCCTGCGAGCATATGGCTGAGTATAGCACAAGACTCAGAAATGATTCTTAATTGGTCACACCGCTGAACGCAGTCACAGACTCGTAGTCTCACTATTTTGTCCCACAGAAGCTGGAGACAGCCCTGCGTACAATATACATATTGAAGTAAAAGATGGAAAGTACGTGACAGTCACTGTAAAATCCTGCAAACCAAGAAGTTGAACTCCAAATCTGATACCGTCTGATCCCAAAAGACTACATATCAGGGCTGACTGTTGATGACCAGTGTTTTTGTGGAATCGCTTCTTTACGTGGGCCAAAGGATGTGTTACTGCTCCAATAATTCACAGCTGAGCTCTGTTTTCATTTTGTAGCCTTTTTTTTACAGCCAAACAGTACAAAGTGCAGAGATTACTGTACAGAAGATTTGCACAGCTGGAAACAAAAAGAACACTTGCTACACTTTTCTTTCTTCTTATGGGAAGTTAGTATAGATGTTTCCGGGACTCCTTGCAACAGTGACCTTGCAGCTGAATTTATCTGCAGGCTCAGCCAGAGGCAAATATGAATGGTTAAGAAGGTCGTTGCATAAGCAAGGTGAGACGCAGACTGAGCCATCAGAGCAGGAACACTGACATGTGGGAAGGTACTCGTCTCCTATCTCATGGTCTCCTTTCTCTGTCACGTGCTCATACATGTAAGTGTTTGCTTGTGAGCAGAGAAAGGTACTGTCTTTGTTGAGAGTCACGTAGTCTGGAAAGATTTCTGTCTCCGGGCTTCCATCTACCAGTTCGCTGCTGGTGAAGCTCCCTTCTGATGACAGGAGCTCGGCGAATTCTTCAGACGGCTTCCTAAACTCGGAAACCTCTTCTTCAGACATAATCTCCACTACAGATGTAGTGGTTTCCTCAGAGCACAGCTTTTCTAGGACGGGATGATCCTATAGTGTACAGGGATTTATTTTTAATAAGAAAAAGAAGATCAATTGAAAGTGCTTTCATTTGGAGCATGCTTGATCTGGTAACTTTCTGCCACGCTTTTGTTTTTCTTTAAAAAAAAACATACTGCTATTAGTTTGATCAAAATATTTTTGACATCTAAATGTAAAAAATGCATCTAAATCTCCTTACTGACTTTGCTGTGTACATTGGCGATGAGAGCGGTATCTATGGTTACAGCCCAAAGACTAAGCAGCAGTTTTCAGTGGAAAAGTCTACAAGAAGGTAGTTCACCAGGTTAGAATGACAACGAGGGGCACGCTTCTAGTTCTCTACAATGAATTCAACCCCCAGGGTGAGACTGTCAGTATAGAGTTCTTATATAGCACTGTCTTATATAGTGCGTCTGAATCCTTATCATCATGCCACACAGATGCCACAAAACTGATCTAAATTCAGACTGTAGATATTTTCCAAGACTAAATAAATAACCAATCAGAGTACTCCTATCAATAGTTGCTGTTTTTTGCCATGGGTGGGCCTGCAGGAGTTTGTGATCCCACATAATATCTGTTCTAGTCCATTTTTCCAAGAAACCCAGGATGAAAGTACCTGTAATGCAGTTAAATAACTTACCCTTTTCTGCCTGTTGATCTCTGTCAGATAGCCTTGCAAGACTGACTCAGGGTTGGGAATTGGTGGCCAAAAATACTGCTTGACCTTCCTATAAGAATGCACGAAAGAGAGGAAACATGTCCTTAAATCTTTTTACGAAGATGCTCAGTAAAAGAATTAGGAAGGAAAAGCGATTTAAAATGACTTTTAGAAAATATGATGTCATAAAATTTAGTTAAAAAAAAAAAGGAACATCTTGGTTTGGAATTCCTTATAGGTGATTAAAATTTTGAATGAGCTGTGAGAAAAATAAAATCTACCTGATGTGCAGGGCACACACGGTGGTGCTGATGCTGGCTGTTATCAGTATAAACATTGGGATACACACCATGAGCAACATGCCTGAAAATGTAATGCATCAAAGTTTGAAATGTGCATATCATATCTGTTTGTTCATTTACAGCAACGACGAACATCACTGTACATAAAGATAACATTTCAAACTACTAAAAGTTAAATAAACTACTTGCTTCTAGCTTTAGAAAGGAGTAATCTTCCTCATCGCTAGTGATAGGTAGTGATTTTTGGTCAAGTTTGTATTTATTGAATTTTTGATCTTGCTGGGAGGCATACCTGTGTAACTGAGGGAGTCACTGGGGTTTTCACCAGTGAACACATTGGACCAGTCACTCCAGAAGCCAGTGTAAATGTTCCCAGCAGGTTTAGCTCTGACCCTGACTCTGTACTGGCTACCTGCTGGAACCTCAACACACGCTTCTGTCTTAGGGCCCTTTACCATCTCTGGACGGAAATACTGAAACAGAAAGTGAACAAAATTATTATATTATTATAGTATATTATTTCCTTCGCATTCTTCGACAACACCTTTGAGAGTTCTCTTGAAATGCACTCATGCATGTGATATAATGGGATCGCTGCATGTAAATGTAAAAAGCTCAACTCTGGCACCATCTAGTGGCAAGATCGATCAGTCAATCAATTTATTTATAAGCACATTTAAAAACAACACAGGTTGACCAAAGTGCTGTACATAGTAAAAAAGTAAAAATTAGAACAAACACACACAAAGAACAAAACAAAAACTCAGTCACAAGTAAAAGCTAGAGAGTAAAAATGTGTTTTCAAACGGGTTTTAAAGAAGTCGAGTGTTGGAGAGATCCTAGTTGACTGTCCCAAAGTTTGGGCACATAATCGCAAAGGCCCGGTCTCCTCTGTGTTTCAGCCTGCTTCTAGGGACAACTATAAGCAACTTATCAGCTGACCTGAGAGTTCTGTTTGGAGTATTTTTAGTTAAAACATCAGAGAGGTGTGAGGGAGCTAATCTGTTTAGAGACTTAAAAACAAGCAATAAAATCTTAAAATTAATTCTATAACGTACTTAAAGCCAGTGTAAACGAGCCAAGACTGGGGAAATATGGTCGTGTTTACGAGTGCCTGTCATGAGTCGGGCTGCAGCATTCTGAACAAGCTGAAGACGAGAGAGCAGAACCTGGCTGATACCAAAATAAAGACTATTACAGTAGACAAGCCTAGATGAAATAAATGCATGGATCACTTTTATCGAAGTCAGCAGATAACAAAATGTTCTTAGTTTTTGCAAGGGCCCTGAGCTGGAAGAAGCTGGCTTTTCCAACAGAATGTATTTGTTTCTCATATGAAAAACTGTCATCAAAGAACACTCCCAGGCCAAGGTCACCCTTAAGAGAAAAACGAGGGTCAGAAGGTCTAAATAGTACAATCTCAGTTTTTTGATAGTTTATATAAAAAAAATGTAATGCAAATCATGATTTAATGTCATCAAGGCGGTCTAGTAAAACTTTTAGAGAGTCTGTAGAATTCTTTTTAAGAATAAAGTAGATTTGAGAATCATCGGCATAACAGTGAAACGAGATTCCATGTTTCCTGAGAATAGAGCCTAATGGGAGCATGTAAAGATCAAACAGCCTTTGGCCGCCATGACACTGCTTAGAGCTCATTTGTCAACACAAACAGAAATATGTGTCCTCATGATAATTCTAAATAGTTTTGAAGGGAATCTAAAGGGCAGGAAAGAAGATATATTAAATCCAAACATGGCTCTTGGATGTCAGTAACAGAAACGTCTACTCGGGTAGCCTACACAGCTACTTACCTTCCATCCTTCATCTTCTTTCAGCTGGTGCTCAAATTCATACTGCAGGTAATTCGACAGTGACGGAAGAGGCGCGTCCCATTTCAAGCACAACTTGTCTTTCTTGAGGATTCTTTTCAGATGAGTTGGTGGGGATGTTTTGACTGCAAAGAAAAATGTTTCATAAGACCTTGTCTTAGGTTTGATGAGCGAAAAGGAGGCCCACAAGACTAACTGCAAGTTTCCTTCAAAAAATCCAGGCAAGCTTAAGCGCCAACAAACCTCTGCCTTTCCTCCAAACTGAAAGTTTAGTGAGGTGAACCAAGTGTGAACATGTTCACAACTGACCAGAGAACTGTTGTATATGTTATTTACTTATATGACTGAAAGATCCGAGTAAATGTATGAGCATATTCTTAGAAGCAAAACTTCAGCATACAGACTAACATAGCAGTTATGAGGACTTTTCTGAGCTGCTTCTTGATAATGAAAGCAATAATTACAGTTTATACACGGATAGCACATCCAAAAAGAACCAAGAATGAGAGAAACAAAACAATTAAACCCCACTCACCGGAGTTGTTGAGTGTAAATGCTCCAGCGTAGAAAGTCCTCCTGTTTGGACCTGAGATGTTTGTGAGCTTGACTCTGACTTCTCTGGACTCTCCTCCATGGAAACAACACAGGTCAGTGATGTTCTCATCAGCCACACATTCAGTCCATCTCATCCACCTCAGGGTCTTGCTACAAGAGTTGTAACAAAGTCAAATCACAGAAAATAAAAGTGTCATATGTGTTTCTGTGGAATTGACGTGAAGATCTGAATTAGTTTGAGCATTTTAGTAAGTTGTGTGACCCTAAGACGGATGGATGGATGCTTTAGTAAGTATAGCATGTGCAGTGAAAGTAATAATGAAAGGAAAGAAAATGATTGTCATAGCAATTATTTTGCTGCTTTTGTTTGTTGTGTCTTTCTTTTCTAATTCTACACTTCTCAGAATGTGATGAGTCTTTACTAAGGACAATATTACAAGAATACTTAGGTAATATCACTACTGCTGTGTACAATATCCATTAAACAGTCACTTTAAAAAATACATTATTTTCTGTTCGTGTACAAATTCTGGTTTCCTTTCATTTTTAATTTATGTATTTTTTCAGCTTTTCTATCTCAGCCAAACATAAAATCTCTAAATGAATTCCTGCCACAATGCAGGTGAATGGAAAAATGATCTGTGAGTAATAATTCACTGTATTCACGAGTGTTTTGTGCTACCTGTGAAGGATTTGGTAAAAAAGTTCAAAGTTGTTTTCGTCATATTTGCTCAAATTCCAGTGACAGGTGAAGTTTTGCAGGTCAGAGGTGAAGCATATAAGTGCAATGTCACCTGAAAAGCAGGGAAAAGATCATTACTGAGCAACCAGGTGCTGTTCAATGATACCGTTTTATTCTTTCTGTAATTCTTGCTTGGACACACCTGCACTTTGGGGGACCACAGCTCGTGCAGGATCTGACCACCTGCTCCAAGGGCCATCAAAAGGTGGAGCAGGTTTGAAAGCGACCTGCACTTTAACCTCCTCACCTTCTTTCAGAGAATCCAATGTGGTGTCCTCTTTCTTACGTAGAAATCAAAAGCATCATTGATTTTATAATATAGTCAATCCAGGCAAACAGATAAAGGTATGTTTGAACAAAGTAACCACAAAAATCTAAGCGATAACGAGAAATTATTTGGTAACTGGTTGTCAAGATTGTATAGCAAACTGACAGTAAATAGAATTCTATATTTGGAGTTGAGTTTAAAGTAAGATGTGCTTGGAGTCTTTACACTGACATTTATAACAACTAACCACCAAATGCATAACTTCAAACCTTCATAGACTTTGGGGAGCTGTATCATGAACAGCAGTTGAGCCGTAAAGACAAAAACTATTCTTTATACCAGCCATAAAGATGGTTTTAACCCCAAGGTCTTTAAAGGGAAGCTGATTTGTGAAGCACCCTAAGGCTATATTTAGGGTGCTTCACAAATGGGTGGCGGATGAAAACACAATAGAGTATTCAGTCTTTGTGGACTATGATGTTTGCAGACAACATGATCTGTAGCGAGAGCATGGAGCAGGTGGAGGAGATTCTGGAGACATGGAGGTATGCAGTGGAGAGAAGAGGAATGAAAGTCAGTAGCAGCAAGACAGAATACACCTGTGTGAATGAGAGGACGAGAGGTGGATTGGAGTAGAGGCAGTGAAGGCAAATGAGTTTAAATACCTGGTATTAACCGTCTAAACCAACGAACAGAGCATAAAAGAGGTGAAAAAAGAGTGCAGGCAGGGTGGGGTGGAGATTAGTGTCAGGGGAATGATAGCAACAAGAGTGAAAGAGAAGGTTTGCACAATGGAGGTGAGGCCAGCTTTGATAGATGATTTAGAGACAGTGGCGCTGACAAAAAGATAGGGGGATGAGGTGGAGGTGAAGATGTTCAGATTTTCATTGGAGGTGACGAGAACGGACAAAATTAGAAATGAGCACATCAGAGGGGACAGCTCAGGTTGAGCAGTTTGGAGACAACGTTAGAGATGAAAGTCTGAGAGGGTTTGGACATGTGCAGAGGAGGGACAGTGGATGTATCAGACAACTGAAGCTTAAGATGAAGCTGGCAGGCAAGAAGAAAAGAGGAATACCACAGAGAAGATTTGTGGAAGGAGCACATGCAGAGGGTTGGTGCGACAGAGGAGGATGCTGGGTATAGGGTGAGATGAAAACAGATGATCTGCTGCAGCAACTCCTAAATGGAGCAGCTGAAAGACAAAGGAGAGTATCTGTGTGTACCTGTAGGTCTACCTCCTTGTAATGGACCTCAGAGGAGTACTCGATCCTGTACTTCACTTCTACATCTTTTAAGTTTGAAGTCCATGAAACATTCAACTGTCCCACTTGGCCATTTGGGTGTAAAGACAGATTAACTGGTGGATCTAAAAGAACTAAAAGAAAAACACTCAGGTTTAGGAGTTGGGGCTGGAACATCATCACTGAAGGAAAAGCACAGTATAGGATTATTGATAGGAAGATGGTGGGAATAATTGACTAGTGCCTGAGGTGGCCCCTGACTTTCTAGTCAACTAGTGATACCCACAATAAGCTAGCGCTGCTATTTGTGCTTTCTGCTCTCTATTTAGTCAACATAGTTACTTCCTTGCAAATCATCCTAAAGCCCTTCCGTCCTGTAAACCAGGATTCAAGGATGGAAAACCTATATTTACTACATGGAAATTCCAGTTCACTCCAGCTTATTTTTGATCTAACTCATAACACTCAGCATCTATTCATCACCTTTATCAAAAGATCAAAATGTTTTAAATTGTGTAATGTACAGTATCTAAGTAAAGATTCTTCAATACCCTTCGCGTGACGAAAAAGTCCATTTTGCAAAGACAAGATGTCTTACCGTGTTCGTTCATAATGAGAGTCCGATTGTAGATGGTGGCGTTCGTAAGGGATTCAGTGACTGTAAGGTCTAAGTCAACAAACCATAAAACTTCAGGAAAGGAGCAGATGTGCAGCAAAGTTCCCTTCTCTGTTCTCTGGACGGATAATTCACACCTCTGTGTTTTAGAGCTTGATTGGGAGAAAAGAAAAACACAGCAGGCAGCGCTGCACGTTAATGAGCCAATAAAACGGTTTTAAACATCTTGCCTTGTGGGTAAGAAGAAATGCAATGAAATGGTTTTAATTTGTCAAAAATACATTCAGTGTAAAAAAAACTAACTAAGAACTCTCCTAAGTCAGTATACAGCGGCAGCGTGCACATATAATATTAAATAAATAAAGTAGCATACCAGAAGTATCAAAAAGTGTCTAAACACAATGCATACATAGCATTGAATAGTTTGCATAATACAGAAAGTTCAGTAGATTTTCACAGTGTTTAACATACTCTATAAAGTAGAACAAATTATAAGTCCTGTTGTCTGCAGTCTCGAAGAAGCAGGTGAAATCCAATGATGTCCGAGTAAAACACTTTGGAGTAGGCTCATCCTTCAAGAGCAAAACATCTGCTCCGAAAATGACAAACATAATAAATAAGGAATAGTGGAAGTACAAAAAAACAAAACATTGTGTGCATTGCATTCAAGTTTACAGGGAGCCCAAAGTTCTTATTTATGCAATTTACCCCGCTAACAAAGAAACATGCTCTGAGTATCTGTATTGCTCCCATTTTCATACTTTGGTAATAGATAGTGTGTGGTTACATAAGATATTATTGTTTTATACTCCAGTGTTGATAAATAAACCATCCTTTAAGCCCTACCTTCCTCTGACAGATTACACTGTAATCCAGGCACAAAGAAAGCTTGTATCCACAGAATATTAAGGAATATTCCCAATCTGTAGAGCAAATTCATCTTGAATTGAGGCGCTGTGAATTCTAAACCACCATGGCCATTAAATTAACACTCCTGCAGGCTTGTGTATATACAGTGTGTACGCTGTTTCCTATGCGTGGTTTTAAGTAGATATGGGTGGGTAGGGTAGAGCGGTCTTGAGGGGTTGTGCTTAAAACAGGAAGCAAGCTTTCTGTACAGTGGAAGTCGTCAGCAAGAAAAGGCAGATGGACTGATTAGACATAAATAAATAAAAGGTTGCAGTGAAAGGCTAATGCCTGAGAACGCGACACCTAAGAAAATGTAGGATTGAAGATCACCAGTGAGGTTCTGCAGGTGCTTCAAATTCTTTGGTGACCACATTCATCAGATACTAATTCAGTCTATCAATGTTTTCCTCCTACTGATGACTAGAGAAGCGAGGTTTTACCTTCTGAAAAGAAAAATACCCCTGCTAATTAACCACTTCCTGACTTACTGCAGCTTCGCAGAGCACAGAGCACAGTTTTGAACTTCAAAAACATCTCAAAAAGTCCATGTTTATGTCTAAACCTCATCCTCCAGCTAACTTTGTTTAAATAATTGTTACTATTGTCTGGATGGAAATAAAAAAAAAACCCTGGCTTCATCCACAAGAGAAGTATGGAAAGCTTGTTCAAATTCTGATAACAATGCCACTGATGTTTGCAATTGGATAGCGTTGAAGGATCTTATTGAAAACTATATTAATTTTTTGGGATTTTTTTTGTTTTGCACAGACAGAAAAGAAAAGCATTTTCACCTTTTGTTATTGGAACACAGTAATAATGAAACACGTAAGACCAGAAAAGCAAACTTATCATTTGATACGTGCTGACCACAACACAGATTTGATCTCTGCCAGCATGAAATGAAAACCTTGAGTCTAACTATCTTTCTTTTACATTTGTAAACACAGAAATGCCTGTCTTGAAATTATTGTATAGCTTTATGGCAATGAAAAGGCAACATTTGTAATTTTTATTTATTTTTTTTGCCTGTCCCGTTGTAGATCATTAGCAATCAGAATTATTATCTGAAAGCCAAAACTGATGCTCAACGGATTTATTTTACCAAATGGACCATCATGGCTTTGCCGTATTGATCCATTTGATTGGCCTTTATTATTATTTATTCACTGTATTTTCAGTTATTATACATGGGACAGACATGATTTTTTGATAGAAAAAGGAGAGAGAGACAGAAAGAAAGGGAGGGAGGGAGGTGGGTAGGGAGAGAAAAAACAAAACAAAAAAAAAAC
>VOQK01006109.1:606-19155 GCA_015052645.1 Benitochromis conjunctus
TCTTTAAAAAAAAAAAAAAAAAAAACTGTGTTGTAATGAGCTTGCACAAACAACACTACATTGTTTTTTCCAGGAAGGACAGTCTTGTTCAATCAGACCTCTTCGTTACTTTAAGAGCGGTTTATTTTTACTGCTTCTAAGGCAGACAGATACTGTAATGATTGTTTAACTTTGATATAAATTATTTTTACTCTCCCTGTTAATTATAGCTGTGATCTGTAGCAGCTGGCAGGGTGACAGACTACAGAACAACAGCTGATGTGTTTGTTTAAGATAAGAGAGCAGCAGATAATCAATCCTAACCTCATCAATAAACTCTGGAGATAACAGGCAGGGAGGGAACAGCTCCCTCTGAAAATACCTACAGATAATAGAGTCACAGAGTTGGAAAGGAAGGAAGAACTGCAATGCAATCATTAATTTGGTAAACTAAGTGTTACTGTTTCATAGTTTAAATGAAGACAAAGCAAGTGTGTCACCATACAGACACTATCAGTGCCACAGTACTGTAAATCTTTTAATAAACACACGTACATGTTTATATTTAAGGACAAAATGTCACGCTGGCTGAGTTTGTGCAAAAAGACAGAAGACACCAAGTGTAAAACCAGAAACTCTGCATCATCTTTTACAAAGAGAAAAAAAAAATCTGATGTTCAGTAAGGGATCCTAAAATTACCAAAGAATTTTTTTTTTATATATTTCATAAAAATCTTATGTACAGCTTCCTTCACATATTTCCTTTCTTCTTCAAGACATCAGACACATATATGGGTACGGAAACAAAGAAATGAGGGTACGCGGTTTGTCTGAATGGGAAGAACTTCTTGCTGATATATTGAACATTTGAGATGAGGAGACGTTTTAAATGGGGAGAATTATGTTGGGTCTATTTTGGCTGTATGATGGATCTTTTGGGTTGAGCCGCGTTAATTTGGGAGTTCAGCAAATTCTTAAAAATGCTCAGATTGAAAGAGGATGGTTGAGTCTACTGAATTTTAGTGCTTGCACAAGATGGGGGTATAAATAGATCGGGTTAGGGGGACAGGGTGGCCTGTGGATCCCCATAAGCCACAACATCAAAAAGGGTCCCCATAAATCAGGACACAGTCCAGTCCAGCTATAGTTTAAAATCTGTCTCTTCCTTCTGAATGCAAAATGATAGGTTTCAGAAAATCTGTCCCCGTTAAGGACTCACTTCTGATTTCAAGCTTTCAACAATATCCCGCTGAGGTTAATGCACAGTTCAAAGTTTCACATAAATCCAGGTGTTTCAAGGCATCAGATGAAGAAATGCAAAGGAGGAAGCAGCATCAGATAGAAGAAGAAGCTGTCGGGAATCATCCTGACAGCTGATGAACGATGCCAACGCACCTCATCGGAATCATCTGGAAAACAGAAACAGGAAAACTGTCATTTTGAGCAGAATTAAAGTTATGTTTTGTTATCATTGTGTGCCTCAAACAGTTAGTGGCTTTGCAATAACTGTTTTAAGGTGTACTTAATACCCTTCGCTTCATTTTATGTACTGTAGTTGGTTATTTTTTTTTAAGGTCCTGCTTATTGCAGGGGGAAAAAAAAAGAAAAAAAACCAAAAAAACCCCCACTTTATCTCAAGAGGGCTCATCTTATACACAGAAGGGTCACCTTAAGTTTTCACCCCAACCTGATTTTGTACTGCACAGTACAAAGAGTGAAGAAAAATGAAGAGTGGATTGTACTACTAGCAGGCTAAAGAACCAACACATATATTTTCTGCTTTTAATACTAAAAACTGAACATTTTGGGAGAAGAAAAAGCAGATACTTGCAGAAAAGGTATGAGGCGCCATCAAGAAAGAGTTGGAAAACTGCAGAATCCTTAGATTAGAAGATTCAGGATGTTTGTATGTTAAGCAAACATTTTATCAATGATAGGCCAAGGTATCCAAAGTGTTGGCTTTAGGTTACTTAGAAAGTAGGCTAAAGAATTTTGAAATAATGCAGCTCATGATAAATAAAATGATCACTCAAAAAGCAAAGTACAATATGGTTGCAACTAGCTTCAGTATTAGCTCTTTAACGAATTAGTTATTTAGAGATAAGTGGCTTAACTAAAGCTCCAACATGCGTAAACCGAACACTTTTAGACAACTGAGCACTTTATAGCCTTTAGCTACATATTGTGTGACTGATTATGTTGTCTAAGATTTGCTAACCCAACAATAGCAAGGAAAGTTTTCCAGCATACAAAAGGTTTGCGGATCTTTTCATCAAGCTGCACAATATGCAGCCTGATGAGGGGCAGAACAGAGGGGGAGGAAACAAATTTCTTCTGCATGTAAAGCTTACTTCTTTTAATACGCTATGGGAATTTCATCTCTTTGGGACCTGAAGTGTTTACTAAAAGCTTTTTAAATAATGTGTCAGAAATTTTAAATCTTTAGTTTCTTTTTAAAAAAAATAAAGTTTTTGTGGGGGAGGGGGTTTAAAAATGTTGGATTAGCTTTAGCTTTATATTTAAACGTCCTTACACTTTCTCATTGTTTGTGCTGGAGTTAAGGAGAAAGAATGCATTGCCTTGAGTTGTAAATTAGTGGGTGGGGTGTGGGTTTGAATACGACACTTACACTTAAAGGGAATTGTTTTTGTCTGGAAAAGCGTGAACGACAGTTTTTAAATTGTCGACAGCCATCGACAGCTCATCCACACAGAAACAAAAAAACAAACCCTCAGTTACCTGATCATACATCTAAAGTAGTGAATGAACTACATGGAAAAATACAGTCCAGACACATGGGCACTCTAGTTTCTGAGAAAAAGCTAAACCTGGTCTGAACTGCAGCGAGTCTCTCCTTAGTCCTCAGTGCATCTTACCGCAGTCTTTATGGAAGACGTTGGCAAAGCAGTGCAGCGTGCCATAACCACAGCGGCAGTAGGAGCAGCCTTTCTGAACCCACTCGCCGTGAGGAATCAGACCACAGGTCCTGCACACAGATGATGGAAGTTAGAACCGCACCCAAGCACTTGATTGATTCAAGACGTAACATAAGAACCATACTGATCAGAATTTCTGGTTATAAAACAATCAAAGACATTGAAGACACATTCTCAAAGTCTAAGTTAGCTCAACCAGTTTAGCCAATATTTCTTTGCATTTTAGAGCAAGTTGAACATAATACAGGAGCACATATCTAATGTTTTTGTATTCAGGTTTACCTGATTCGTTGGTCGTACTCGCAGGTTCGCCCAGTGAAATATGGAGGACATGCACAGAAGCTGCCCAGGATGCAGGTTCCTCCATTCTTACAGCAGCTTCGACTCTGCTCAGCACCTCAAAAAAAACAACAGAAAATATACATTTAAATAGGAACCAACAGTAAATCCAGGTCATTCAAAATCTAACCTGCATGTAGTTCCTGCTGTATCTGCAAGTTGCTTTGCAGACCACCTCCAACCCAGCTCCTCTGTTTCCGATCTCACCAATGTCCTGGTGGTCTGCTGTTATCGCTAACATGTGAAGGGAACCCTGCTACTGCTCTTAGCACCTTTATGCTTTCCACGTAAGAAGGCAGGAATGTGTCCCATGTCAGAACAAAGCTGAACCATACAGAAGAATTAACAGTCCTGTAATTAGTAATGGAGGTCTTTACAGAACTAATCATCTCTTAAATGAGCTTTTCAGAAATATTGATAATTTTTAGTGAGGAAAGAGCAACAAAAGCAACGTCAACTGGGTTAAATGAAAGTGCTGGCAATGAATATAGTCAAATATCCTACAGAATGATTATTTTTAAGTTTGTGCCAGCAGCCAGCAAATATGTAGAAGTGTGCAACTCTAACTGTACAAGAGCTGGGCACATTTGGGATTTATACTATTTTGTTATCAATATTTTGTAAGAATTAGATACGAAATGCGGAGCTTGTGTCTCCGTATCGTGGTTGATTGAACTTATGTATGCATTTCATATTTGTCACAGTGTGATAAGGTTTCAGTTAAACTTTCTCACGTGCCAAATATAGCAGCTCTTTCCAGATAAAGCTGTCTATAAGTTAGACCCGTAAGCTCCATTACAGGTATTCAGTCCAGTATCATTAATTAAACTCAATATAAAAACCTTTCTGGTGTCTTCTTTCTTCTGATGGTCTTTCAGGGAGTTTTCCTTTAAACAGATGAATTTAGACTTCCTGATTTTGAATTTTGTAAGATTTATTGTTAGTATAATAAGATTTATTTTGTGTTTTAATTTGTTGTTCAGGGGGCCGCTGCTGTGCCCTCAGACCTCAGGTCAAACATTTCTTCTTTTTTTTCTGTATCGGTATCTGTGAGATAAACCAGAGTCTCCAGCTGGAAGCACATTCCTGTGATCCTCTGCTTCACATCAGCAAACACAGAGAGTCTGAACAAACCTCTGAAAATGGCAGAAAAACACTAGAAGTGAACCAACAACAGCCCGACACAACCACGCCTTTTAATTTAGGGTTTGTTTTAGTATTTATTTGGATGGCTAACAATGAAAATTGATTTAAATTAGTTTTGTTTTAAAAGGTCTCCTTTAAATCAGAAGAGAGAATACTGTTTTTATTTTAAACAAGTGGCTTTTTAAACACAGACTGCATTTAATCTGAATAGATGATGTCGCCGTGTACCAGTTTTGTTTTCACAGTTTTTCATATGCCATTTTACTTGAAGGTATTTGGTAGCATAAGAAAACAAAACTTTCTAAGCAACTGGAATATTATCTTAAATGCATAAAAACAAAATCCCGGGGAGAATAACTGAACAACATCGGGTAAACTGTTTTAGGTAAACTGCTGAATTCTTTCCTTCATTGGTTTTTGGGGGTCGTCTCCCCCTCCTGTCTCCATCTATGTGTGCATTACTGAAGTGTGAACTTACTGCTGGTTAGGCCGATGAAGGGCAGGACGGCACTGGCGTCACGGTGTTTACGGTCCCCGTTGTTTGGTGACCTCACCTGGGTAAACTGACCCAGGAAGTCCTGGGAGGTCTGGGAGGATTTCGCCAAAGAGGGAGAAGAGGAGGAAGAAGAGCTTGAAGGAGAAGAGGAAATGGAGGAGGAAAGAGATGAAGTTACTGGAAGTGAAGGAGAAGAGGTAATAGAGGAGGAAGGAGGAACAGGCGTTGTAGGCAAGGTGCCTTGTGTGCTGCATTTGTCTCCTTTGCAACCTGCAAAAGAGAAAGACAACACATTTTACATGTCACACAGTGCAAAGGCACATCTGAGGCCAGCAAACTGACTAAAAAAAATAAAATCAAAAGGGGATTGTTGGGTATCAGTCTGACTGAAGTCCCACAAGCATCAACATACAGTTACAAACTGAAGCAAAGTGAAAACAAACATCAACCCTCCTGCCCAGCAGACCACAAGGGTCTGCAGGGAAGAAGTTCAACACAGCCAGGCTTTCTTTATGTTAGCTGACTCAACAAACCCTAAAACCCCAGTCGGAGATAATGGCCATCACAGTGATTATCAACTTTCTCTTTTAAACTAAGCTCTCTGCTTCTGGCGCTGGGCACATTCAAATAAAAAGGGGAATTTCACACTTCATGCAGTTCTTCTGCATAAGATGATCCCCACGAGTGCCACCTACTCCATTCATTGGAGTAGGATAAGCTTCCGCTTATCCTTTTCAGGGTTGGGGGGGGGGGCACTGGAGCCTATCCCAGCTGTATTAGGGCGAGAAGGAGGGTACACCCTGGACAGGTCGCCAGTCTGTCGCAGGGCTAACAGACAGAGACAGACAACCATTCGGACTCACATTCACTAACGCATTTACACCTATGGGCAATTTAGAGTTTCCAATTAACCTATCCCCACTATAACTGCAAGTCTTTGGACTGTGGGAGGAAGCCGGAGTATCTGGGGAGAACCCACGCAAACACGGGGAGAACATGCAAACTCCACACAGAAAGTCCACACAGCAAACTCCACACAGCCTGATGTCAGGACCTTCTTGCTGTGAGGCAATGGTGCTAACCACCATGCCACCGTATTTAAAAAAGGGCTATCATAGAAAAACAACAGTAAAGCTCAACACTGTTGCAAATAAAACACATCAATTCTGTAGAAAATTGTTAAACTGACGATTTAGTGCACAGAACAATAAAATGCACATTTTCACTTGAGTTCAATATTGTAATTCTGATTGTGCTCTAAGAGCTGCTGTTTACACGAAACATTAAAAGTCACTGTGGGTAATGTTGGTGTGTATTCTGCAACAGCAGCCGATTAAAATCAATTATAACTACTTTCAAACATGCTGTTCGAATACTGCCACAGGTCACTGACAATACGATACACAGTTTGAGCTGCTTTATAAAGTGGTATAACTTGTGATGTTAGTAAGACATGGCTTAAGAAGCTGCACAAATACACCCCCTCCCCCCCCAAAAAAAAACATTTTTGATCACCAGGAGCTCATATTTGTATCACATAAATTAATATTCTGAATCATGCGGCTATAGATGGACTGATGACAAATTAAAGGAAGAAAAAAATATCTAATAAATGTCTTAGTAAAGGAACAAAACAGCTTTGCTACAGCTCTGCACTCCACTGACATTAGGGAGCACCATTCTTCTAAATTTTCTAATTTGGTGATCTGATGGTGGTGGTGGTCTAACTAAACAGTCCAAAAATCTCCTGTAGCTGCTCAACCAGGCTGACAACTGGTGAGTTCAAAGGACAAAGCACAATCATCAATTTTATACTTATGTAACAGTCATGCTCTCTGGATCGCATCGAGTATAAATATTTGATCAGAGGATAAAAAGTGATCATTTTTTATTGATTTGCAATACAGATAAGCTGTCCCACTAAAGAGAGTTACAGGTACAGTGAGTACCTTTTACCAAAGACAATAATGGGCTACTCTATTCTAGACTCAGCAATCAGTTTAGGCAGCTTAAAGGAGAAGGGACCTGTGGTGGTGACTGATTATATATATTATATCTTACACTAATTTAAAAGAAAACGAGAAATTGAAGGGTTTTTTTCTCACTCATAAATGTAACTCGGCCCAGTTCGGAACTAGCCAAGTGACCCCAAAGCACGGCAACAACATGACCCCCACAGGATCACAGAGCCACCAGATTCCCTCACTGCAGGGTCAGAATTTACCAACAGTTTGTAACTGGGAAATTTTCCATTTAATTTTTCCATTTTGCTTATATTAGAAACTAAAACAAACAACAACAAAAAAACACACAAGCACAGATGACTGTATGATGAGTGTGATGATCAGACCTGAAGCAGACTGGACACACGTGAAGGCGCAGAGCACAAACCTGGAAACAGACACATTTGGCTTAAAACACGTATTAAAACAACAACAAAAACAAAACTCAGAGCTCTTTTCACAGAGTCATTGGACTTACTTGAGCATCTCCTTCCAGTTCATTTTATCGGAGTGGTGAAAAAAATAAATAATTAAATAATAAAAACTCCGAACCACCTTCTTGATTTCTTGGCCGTTCTTCAACTCACAGTAGAGGAAAAAATACAATAAAACCGCGAATAAAGGAAGATCGAAAAAAAAAAAGTCCCAAAATTTTCCGTTTGTAGCTCCAGGAGTCAGAGAAAAGTGTCCATGAACATCAAAATAACTCAAACGCTGATGACCTGAGCAGGTGCTACTCTAAAAGATATTTTAAAAACTCCCCTTTAAAGACTTCATAAAAGTGAAAACGCCGTATAAGAATCCAGTAAATCTTCCTCCGGCCTGAGTCTCCCCCTCGCAGTTTTGTGTCTCTAAAGCTTTTCTTATCTGCTCTCCAGGTGATTCTCCTGCAAAGGGGGAGGGGCTCCGGAAGCCACGCCCCCTCTCGGCCGCTCGCTGTTTGACGTCTGTCTGGGTGGAGGTGAAGGTGGAATCAACAATACTGGAAACTGGCTGAAAGCTGTTCTGGTAAATGTGGCGCAGAAAAATAACGTGTTTGATAATTTAGTTATCAGGTAATTGGGTTTGTTTGCTGAGATTTGGATGGAAGAAGAAGAATTAGACGGTTCTTACCCACGCATGTCAAGAAAAGTAAAGCAATTTACTCAAGGATACTTCATGTAAAATACTTCACATGCTGCACAAAAAAAGGAAATTCAGGAAAGCCAGAATCTCCGATCTGTTCTACACTGGGTATAAAATGATCCCAATGATTTTTATACCTGTGGTGATTTTAAAATAATGACGAAGACAATGTCGAAAAAAAAAAAAGAAAAAATGCAGAGTAGCAAGCAGCTGTAATTGTTCAAATAAAACCTCACCTTACATTTGAACAAAATGGACATTTATGGCTAAAATAATATAAGAGGAGGTAACTAAATGAAAACGTTTTGAAGGTTTTCAGGTGTTGCTGTAAGTGTTTTTTTATTTAACTTAATTTGGATGGTCCCCAGGGCATAAAGACAGGTGCACGTAAAGATTCACCAGTTTACCCTGATGAAAATAGGTTTTTAAATATTTGTGGACTTTCCTGTAAAATAAGGGTGTTCCTCTGCAGTTACACGTCTACAGTCTTTTGAAGAATCACACAATTTTCCCTCATAAAGTCTCTCTCATAATGTTGCTTTAAAATAATTGTAGTAAATCATGTTATATAAATATCACCAAGGTTCACCATAACATATGGATAAAAACATTTTAGTTTGGAGATTTTAATTAATTTGTAAGAGAATGAAAATACTGACTTATTAAGCTGAGATGACTTTAACGGAAAAATATTACTATACAATATTTTTAGCAGTTTTTGGGAAGCTGACTTTGAGATATTGAAGAATTAAAGATCAAAGTACTTTTAACCATCTGTGGCTTCATTAGATTCAATTCTTTGTTCATATAAAACTTCACAGGCCGTCTTTCTCTCTTTCTTTCTTTGTTTCCTCCACCTCCCTCGCTGACATCCCCCACTCTCTCTCACCCTGTAAATATGTATATTAACCTCACCTTCACATGTTAATGACCCTGCTGCTGAAAGGAAATCCACCTTAACTGAGTATTCTGTGTATTTCATGCACACACACACACACACACACAAACACACATAATTTGTGGGAGTAAAATACCTTTTTATTTAATGGTTCTAATTTTCTAAATAATTTTCTAAATAATTCCAGGTTCCCCCAAATATAATTTGGTAAATGTACAAAATAAAACAGCTTAAAACCCGGAGATGCCCAAAAACCAAAATTGCAGCTTTTAATTCAATTGCAAAGAACAGTTGTATTATTAGTCATGAACCGTTTCTTTATCCAGGGGTAAATGCTTAAACAGATGTTCAGATTTCTTGACAAACACTCTGTTTGCATTGTGACGTGAATGCTTTCAGTACCCGGTGGGTGAGGGGTATTCAGTGAGGGTGTAAACAGCAACCTCAGAGTCATACGGCTCTAAATTCTGCACACCATGTTTTTTCACTCTGCTCAGTTTTTTTGTGCATTCAATCTCAGTTTCATCTTTTTTTTTTATAGCTCTTTATGTCATTTCTGTGCAACACTGAAAAATGATAAGCAGTCGTCAGACTGTGAATGATTGTAAAACATCTTGATAAACCTTGTGCAGAGCGTGTAACAGTCCAAATAACAATGAATGTTTGGCTCACATGCAGCCCACATTACCGGCCACCTTTACCGCCCTGAGTGGCAGCGCTGACGCTGGGGTCACAGGCTCACCTTATATGAGCCAGAATCAGGACTTTCGTGATATTTGTGCATTACATGTTCCACACAGCACCTGTTGTACCGATATCAAGTTTACTCCATTAATATTTATCTACACTTAGATCACAAAATGTTTACCACCAACTTAATGGAGCAACAAATGCCAAAAGTATCCCGAATGTCAAATGTGTCTGCTCTCTCCAGCTGCACATTGGGGGTGACACACTAATGAGAGGTGAAACATCTTCAAGAAACTTAAAGAAGTTCAGTCGCTTTTCTTTCCCAGCTTCTTAGATCACACAGGAATGGTCTGGGGTGGACTCAAACCCAAGACTCAAGAAACTTCAATACATGGGTCCCCTGCGCAAGGTGACCGGCTATGCTATGTTATCAGGCAGTTTGAAAATGATGATGCGTCTGGCTGTAAATCAGCTCCAAAACAAGCCCACCAGAGCCAGAAAGTGAAGAAATATGGAAGTCCAGACAAACTCATTCTGTGGGCAACTTTTTCGCCCACATACCTTCTAGAAATTCATCTGTATCACTAAATGTTCTCTGATCAAAATTTATTCTAATCCAGTAGCAACAATAGGTGCTCAATGTATGTGTGTGTGTGTGAACCCGAGATGGTCAGGAAAACACAGTTTACATGAATCAACACACATCAAGGATTGGCACAAATATGCGAGTTGTTCAGCAGGTCTGAGTTGTACAGAGCGACGTGAATCTGATCAGATCAGACATCAGGTTTCATTTTAATTTGTTAAGGATAAAATACAATGTCTGTGAAGGTTCTCAGTCATCCAGGTGATCGTAGTCTAAGGAGCTCGGAAAGAAAAGCGTCTGGACTTCTTTACGTTTCTTGAAGACATTTGACCTCTCATCCGAGAAGCTTCGTCAGTTCAGAACCGAAGAAGCTTCTCAGGTGATAAAATAAGATGTTTTTTCCATCCACATCACGACTGATTTTCCTTGACATATTAATTGCACATATGGTCGTTGATATAAACTGATATAAATTAAAGATTTTTCAGTTGTTTTTCCAGAAATTGTTATGGGTGCATTCATTTAATAATACAATATTGTGACCGGTCCACCACACTCACCAACGCTGACACAGTAAGAAAAAGAAGAATAGCACACAAGAGTTCATTTGTTTTTATTTATTATCACTTGTTTTTTGTGGTGGGGAGGTTTCAAAATATAAAGACAGTTCCTGGAAGCTACTTCAGTGTAAAGCTGACTCAAATCTAACTTGCAAAGCAGCAGTAGAAAAACTCAGTTTGTTACCTTTATTATCATTAGAAGCTAACAGACAGACTGTAAACACTGCAGAGTTCATTCGAATGACCTCCTAGTAGCAGTCACCTCACAGACCACAAAGCTACAAATCAGTTGTCATGTGCAATGACAGCTGGCATCCCATCTAGGGTGAGCAGTAGATTTTGAGTTTTTGGTTAAAATTCAGCGGATTCATATCATTTTCTTAATTTTACTTCATTTGAAAGGTAACAGTTTCTTCAGTGTTCTCGTAATAAATACAAAATGATATTATATTTTCCTACTTACAAGTCAAATGTCATTATAATGAAAGCTAAACTCCCCATTTTTACCTATAATAAATACCATATAGATTACATAAAGCATCTTTCTTGGTCCTAGTGGTCGAAGTACTACAGCTCTGCCCCACCCCCACTCCACTCACCTCTGTTAATCTGTCTCTGCTTTGAGGACAGAGGGGCAATCAGAGGTGGAAATGGGTATTTTGTAATCTGTGCAGCATCACAATGCAGGCTGATCTCATGCTAATACACAGCAGGAGAGTCAGCAGCAGGAGGGGAAGCCCTGATCTGAACACTACAGGAAATCTGCATGTGAAAGCTGACAAACTGCAGGGAGACTCGGAGGGGAAGAGGGACACTTTGCAGGCTACAAGTTTATCATTATATAATGATGAAGAGACGCTGTGGAAGCCATCTCCTGGTGTGGAGCCGGAGAGAAAATAGAGCACTGAATTATTGGTCAGCCTTTTTGTAAACTGGACTTGTGGCGGTTTCACAGTATTTGGTTTCTATTTGAGATAATAATGGCCATTCACAGAAAGTGATTTATAGGTTTAATATGAGTCTCAGAGAGTTTTTTTTATCCATCTTACCCATTCTAGACTGACCAGCAGTCTAATAAGAGATACAGATTTTACTTATTACTCCAACTTGACTTCATTATTTATCCCTTCCTTCTAATATTATGTTAAGTGCTACATTATTTATGCTTATTTATCTTTTCCACTCTCACTGGTGTGTTCACTGTCTACTGGGCCTGTGCAGACTTCAGAGGCGAGCCAGACACTATTAGCAGTCTAAGGTATTCTGTCCTGCATACAGATGAACCTCATGCAGGCAGAGCAACATCTCCCTCTAGTGGCTGCTTTATAAAATACAGTCAGCACAGAACGGAAAGTAGACAATAGTGTTTTTTTCAACCTGGATTTGTGCCTTTGTTATTTCTTGCACAGTCTTGTACATGTTTCCAAACACATTCAGTAAAACAGGGCTTGATTTTGTTCTCTGTTTGAGCATGCCCTGATGCCCTGGTGATTCCCCAGCATGAAAACACATTTGCTGTGTAATGCTCTGGATTTGTTATGCAGTCTAAAGGTTGTACTGAGAAAAGCTCCAGCTTCCCTTCCACAACACTGAGTTTGAGAAGCATGTAGGAAAAATAAATCCAGATAACCTATAACACACTAGAAGGCTGTTTGGGTCTTTTTTTTTCTTCTTTTTTTTTTTACTTTTAATGATTTATCAAAAATACTTTGAATAAACTTCATCCAACTTCTGAAGAGAGAGATTTTGATCTGTACACATGAATCAGACTGACATCAGTCTTGACCGCTCACTCTCAGGAGGAAACTAAAATACTGAAAATGTGCCTGTATAGTGCTCTTAAGTGTGATGAAGTTGTGTGAAAACAAACACACAGTTTTTTGCAAATTCACAGTTTTTAACTTTAATAAAAGTTGCAGTTTGATCATTACTGTATCATAAAACAATGCAGTAAAGACGCACATCATCATATAAACATTTAAGACTGATCTCTGCACAGCCTCTTCCATCTAACAACCTCAATGTGACATTTTCTTACTTTAAAAATCCAACAAACCTCAGTCATGTCTCTTAAAGTGCTTGATATTTTCAGACTGTCGGTTCATTGTGTTAACCAATTACAGCCATTAGCTGCTCACTGCTTGGCTATTGATTTTTATGCTTTGATGTGGGGTTAATTGTACATCTTTATTACCATCAGAGCTTTAGTGTTTAATGGCACAAACAGTCTAGCAGTGGAAGGCAGTTAGCAGACATTTAGTAACAGAGGATGAAAAAGCAGCTACAACTGAAAATGTGAAAATAATGACATTTTATAATGATTAATTATAAATGGGTCTAGAAGGAAACCAAATGTCATGGCAATGGCTAGCACAACCAAATTTGAAGTATTATAGTTTTTAAGCTTGTTAGCATCAAATGCCGAGTGTAAAGAGGCCAACTGGCATTTGGCTGTCAACCACTTTATCTTTGTTTCAACCACTCCAAGGCATTTGATACCATATATCAGTCAAACATTACATGGACCAAGAATATGCAGTATTGTGCTGAAGTCTTGAGCCAACACTCATTTCGTTAAATAGGAAAATGATGCCGCTATTAACTAAAAAGTGCATTTTCAGTCCAGTAATTTGTGTAATTTGGCACTCCTCAGCCTTTTCTCCCTGTCTCCCCTCTGTATGAATGGCTTCTTGACAGCCACCTTTTCACTGAGACCATTTCTGATGGGACTTTGGGAAACAGCAGATGAATCAAAAGCCAGATGCATCTCTCAGGTCCTGTGCCTGCTGTCTACTGGATTTTTTCTTCAGGATATGGACAGGATGCTGGATAAGGATGCTGTTACATATTGTTTTCATCTTCTGCAGCTTTTTTATGCTGTCCCTTCTTTTTTGTCCTCCATTTGTTCAGTTTCCTCAAATTTGTTAAGGACACTCTGCACACCATGTCAATATATGCCAAGTTTTCCATTAATAATTCTTTGTTCATGCAGAAATACTATTTCATGAGTTTTATTAAATTATGTGTCTTTGTAAGAGACTGCTATTAAAATGATGCTTTAAAACTGGTTCTTTGCTAGGTTGTTATGTATAGGTTACATTGTTTTATCCATTGAGTTAGTTGTTAAGTGGCTCATGAACAAATACACAACAAAAAATAATTTCTCTGGAAATGGGTAGGAAAAGGAATGGACTGAAAAGAAAAACCCTGAAAGACCTTCAGAAAACCTGGAGAACTCTTGCTGAAAGCCACTGATAATGAACTGTGGATTTCCAGGCTTATGTAAATGCTATTGTTTTAACTGACTGAGAGTTGGCTAGCTCGCATAGGTACTGTTAATTGTCATGTTAACTTTGTGTTTTCATTTATGACATTCAGGCAAGCAAGGAGGCTCACAAAACAGCACCAAACTATATAAGAAGTGTAAACTCACTGAAGCTTTTAAAGAAATAAAGAAAAAAAAAATCACGACTCATCAGGAAGTATATGTTCTCAAATCTGACCCAAAGTAAACACAGAAATGATGCTAACTGTATTAGGAACTTCCTTCTGGGCACAGGTTGTTGACAACATCAACAATGGAAATAAACATGTGTTTGCAGTTTTCTAGCTGTGTAGCCTAAACCTAAACACGCAGAAGAAGTTTGGATTAAAAGTATCTCTGTTCAGCGTCTGAAATAAGACATGTCAATCCCAGCTTTTGGCGCATTTAGTTCATATCTATAAATAACACCCAGCCCCTCTCAGAAAATTTTAACTTTCCTCTTCTTCTTCTTCTTCTTCAGCATCTTCATCTTTTTCTTTGTTCATTTTCCAGCTCAGAGTCCACTCACTCTTTGGCATGCCGTCTTCTTCATGCATCAGTCCCATATACCGCTGACTCCGGTGCTCCATAGAGAAACACACCACCTCATCATCATCTGGCTTCCTATAGCGGCAAATCCTCCATGAGTCCTTCCAAGCTCTCAACTCCGATTCCTCGCCCTCTTCGTAATCCTCATCCTCACCATCATAACCTCCTCTGTGAGCTACTGCCACCATCCATGACTGCTTCCAGGAAGGAAAGCATGCGTTCAGTTTGTGGAACTGTAGATGAAGCGGGACATCGGGCTTGATTCGTTTCCATGACTTCTTCACCTTCTTTTCTTCTTCTGTGTTTTTCTCTACTATAACCTCTGCTCCATTTTCTTTCTCACCAGTCTCCTCCTCTTCATTCTCCTGCTCCTCTTCTTCATACTTGTGATGGTCAACTTTTTTGTCATTCTCTTTAATTTCTTCTTCATCATTCTCAGATATTACACCTTCCTCCTCGTCAACATTTTCATTCTCCTCTTTTTCATTATCGTCCTCATCACTCACCTGGTCATCGTCTGCTTCACCCTCTTCTTCTTTCTCTTCTTCTTCATCCTCACACTCTACTTCATTCTTTTGCACATCATCCTCTTCTTCATCTTCATCAGCTTTGTCCTCATCTTCATCTTCCTCCTGATCTACATTAACCCTACTACTCTCATTTCCTTCTGCTTCATTTTTTACATCCCCACCATCTTCTTTTTCTTTTTCCTTTTCTTCTTCTTCTTCCTCTTCTTCTTCTTCTTCTTTGCCTTCCTCTTCTTCATCATCTTCTTTTTCTTCTTCTTCTTCTTCTTCATCTTCTTCTCCACCTTCATCTTTTTTGTCCATCTCTTTGTCTTTTTCTTTCCCACATAAATTTGTTTCATCCTCATTGTTATTATAATCCTCGTCTTCCTCATCTACCTCTGCATCTTCATCCTTGCTACCATCATGGTTTTCTTTCTCTTTGTTTATGTCATTTTTGTTCTCCTCTTCCTCATCTTCTGTGTCTTCCTGCTCCTCCTCTTCCTTTATTTCTGCATTCACTTCTTCTTCCTCGTCTGTGCCTTCCTCATTCAGCTTTTCCACTTTGTCATCCTTTTCAATTTCATTCAATTCACTGTCCTTCTCTTCCTCTTCTTCTTCACCCTCATCATTTTCATTTGTGTCATCTTTTTCCTGCTTCTGTACCTCAATTTTTCCATCCCCTTCCTCCACCTTCTCTTCCTCCTCCTCCTCTTCCTCCTCCTCCTCCTCATCATCATCTGTTTCATCGTCATCTTTCTGATTGCCTTTTTCCTTTCCGTCTTCCCTTCCACTGTCTTTATCCTGTTCCTCTTCATTGTCTTCTTCCTCTCGCTCCTTCTTGTTGTCAATATCTTCATACTCTTCTTCCTCTTCCTCCTCCCCATCATTTTCATCCACTCCTTCATCTTCTTCCTCATCATCCTCATCTTCCTCAGCCTTGTTGTTAAGGTCTTTTTCTTGGTTTTCTATAACTATTTTCCTCTCCTCCTCTTCGAGTTTTTTGTCCACATTATTTTTGTTGAAAGCTTCCTCCTCTTCAACTCCTTCATCCTCCTCCACACCATCCAGATTTCCATCCTCCTCCTCCTCCTCATCCATATCTCCATCCTCATTATCCACTCCTTCATCCTCCTCCTCCCCTGTCTCATATATTTCCTCTGCTTCCTCCTCCTCCTCTTCTTCCTCCTCCTCTGCCTTAAACCACCCTCTTGGAGCCTTCCAGGCCTCCAGCCACTCAGTGCTGTCTGTCATCTCCTCGTCCAACTCTGATGTGAGGAGGAAGTTTGTAGCTTTGCGTTTTCTCTCCAGCATGGCACTGTGTTGATGATGGGAGTTCACAGAAGCTTTGCACCACCTGTGGATGAAATCATGGTTCAATGAACATAAAGAAAAACTTTACACAGAAATATAATACTGGCAGCAAAAATAACAAACCACATGTGATTCAGGCCCCATCTTATCTTTATGACCTTTTAGTACCATATCACTCCATTAGAGCACTTCGCTCTCGCAGTGCAGGCTTACTCGTTGTCAGAGATGGGTGTACCACATTAAAAGTACTGTGTTACTGTAATCCTGCTACTTTTTTCAAGTAACGAATAAAGTAAGGGATAGCCATTCCAAAAAAGTAATTAGATTACGGTTACTTTCCCGTAAGCACGCTGCATTACTGCGTTACTAAATCGTGATTTGCTTGTGAGAGTGTCTTATGACAATGACGTACAAGTGTGCGACAGCCGTGGTAGCAACAAACATGTGTAGATCAACAATGGATAATATGAGTGCGGGAGAGTACGACCATGCAGCATTTAAAGCTTGGAAGCACTCACATTACTTTGATTCCAAAAAGTTGATTGTGTTCATCTGGACGTAGCGTTTTCAGTGGGAGAAACGTTTCGTCACCCATCACTAGGCGTATACCTTATAATAAAAAGCTACTAGAGGTGACCGTTGTTGTGATTTGGTGCTATATAAATAAAGTTGATTTGAGTTGAATTGAGTTGAATTGAGTTGAATTGAATTGAATTGAATTGAATTGAATTGAATTGAATTGAATATGATGACATGTGACCTGATTTGCCCATCAGGTCCATCGTTGGTGAGTTCACAAAAACAACCAAAAAGAGATGCAACATCACAACAGAGAGAGCGGTTTTGTAGCTGTTTTGTAGCTGTTTGGGTGTCTAGCTTCTCTGTACAAACACTGTTGTGTAAAAGTATTTGCCACCTTTCTGATTTATTGTTTGTTTGTTTGTTTGTTTGTTTTTACTTGTTTGACAAATTTTAATAGTTGACAAAGATAACCTGAGTAAATACAAAATTATTTTTTAAATGACCAGTTCATTTATTGGGGAACAAAAGCTTTCAAACCTAGGTAGAGCAGGAGGTAGAGCAGGCCATCCACTAACTGGAAGATTAGTGGTTAGATCCCTGGCTACTCCAGTCTGCATGCCTTGGGCAAGAAACTGAACCCCAAGTTGCCCTTTGACACATTCATCAGAGTGCGTGCTTGTTTGAAGGTGTATGTTTTTTACTGAATTTTATAAAATATCAAGTTGCTTTATCGTTAGGGAAGATAAGTAGTCTAAATAAGTCTTATTACAAATATAGCATTTTCATGTTTAGCATCAGGTGCAGGACACAGTGGCAACTCACCTGAGCTGCTGCTTGTATCCCCAGCAGGTGCGCCAACTTTTCTGGCGTTCTTCACCTTCCTCTGGAGGAGCTGCTGAAAGTAGCCAGGATTTACTCCATCCTGGCACACACACATCAGTTATAGTCATCATAACTTCAGTGTCCACACTGAAGGAACTCTCACTTAGCATCTCATCATCTGTGAAGTCTTCTGATTCAAATTCTGTTTCAGACATTTTCCATGAATCCTCCCAGTCAAAGGGTTCATCCTGTTTGACGATTCAAACACAGAGTGGTAATAAAAATATTAATAAGTGTTTATCTGATTCAGTGCTCATGCAGCATCTGGCCAAACAATAAAGAGCAGGAATCAACAATACAACAGTCATGGTAATAATCCCCACCTCCTCCTCTAGCTGTTGTATTTGATCAAAGTTGTTGCTTAGTTTTTGTTGGTAATCAGGCCAGATATGATCCCACTCCTTTTTCTCCTGCCTGAAGGGAAAGTTCATGATCTTCCAGGTACCAGCCCAAACAGGAAGAGAATACGTTTCTATGTCAACCTTACAAACATTTTCTCTTTGAAACAGAATATCCCACTGAAACTGTTTTGCCTCAGAAAGCTCCAACTGGGCTGGACTCTTCACCTGGAAACAAGAAAAACAAGGTAACGTTGCAATTTTATCTACAAAATCTGAACAGGTCATTAACTGAACAGCACATCCTGGTTGGTTAAGATCAGGTGACTGACTTGTCCCTTGAAGGATATTTAAAGATTTATTTTGTTAATTTTTT
>VOQK01006117.1:42492-52515 GCA_015052645.1 Benitochromis conjunctus
TCAGGGTGAGAGGAACAAGCGTTGTGTTCTTGTTTACAAGAATATTTTAGGACAATATTCACAGACCTTTTTTACCGCGACGCCTAAGGCTCAGCACTGGCATTCCTGGGAATTATTGTTTTGATTTACTCATTTGTGAGTGCTCTGCATTAGACATGATTTCATCTTGTTCCCAGAGAAATTATTTTCTGAGCAGAGAACAACTGCCAGTAACTACAAACAAATGAACCCAAGCTGTTTAAAAAAAAACAAGATTGTCATTAAAACTGGAGGAAAGAAAGAAATGTGGACTCAATTCAATTTAATTTGTGTATTATATTAGTATTGCCAGTTCACAACGGTCACCTTAAAGCGCTTTACAGTGTAAGATAAAGACGTTACAATGTTAGAAAGAAACCCCGACAGTCACACAACCCTGTATTAGCAAATGATTGGCAACAAACAGGATGAAACCTCTGGCAGAATCAGGCTCAGGGGGGCAGCCTGAGTGAGGTGAAAGAGACAAGGAAGAATAAAGCGAGTCAGTTCTACTTGTAACGGCTTATCATGTTCTTGTTTTTTTTACCTAAAGTCTCAGTTTACTCTACTTTAGCATTTCCTGAGCTGTGCGGTGAATTCAACTGCATCCGCGAGTGAGATGGGACAAGGATGACATTGTGCAGGTGTTTCACCTTCTCTGCTCCCGAGTTTGAAACATCCCACCACACGTGCACGCAATCATACGTATGTCTGAGCCGTGTGGCTCTTCCGCTAAATGCTCCCACTGTCCTGCTGTGGAAGGACTGAGGCACTGCGGCTCAAGACTAAAATAAAAATCAGCTCTTTCTCCAGCGACCGCAGGAGAAACCACAGGGCTTTTTGCATGCTGTATAAATGTTTTGACACAGGGTGGCCAACAGGCCTTCTCCTCTTATGCTTATTAAAACTGTAATCTTCCCTCACTAAACATGTATAACGATGAGCACCTTGAGGTAACTAGGATGGAATTATTTGTTTATTTGACTCCTAGCACTGAATGTGTGGCGGAAAGCCCTGTCACTGCTCAGGAGCTATTGAAAAGGAGGCTGGAGATTCAAAATATAGTACTGACCTCATATTTGACTTGCGCTGACCAGAAGCAGGCATACAAATCATGGCCTGAACTAAGTCAACAAACGGATATCTGGGTTTATTTGTGTCCTACTGTGCAGCGTTTTATGGACAAACCGACCTCACTGTCATCGCTATCTTTTTAAAGAAATGACTGACAGGCTGGCTAGAGAAAGATAAGGCTGATATAATCAGGAGGTGATTTGTATGAGTGAAATGCTGCCTGAGCGCAGACATGCTTTGGCCCCTGTGTGCCCTGAGGGCATGTTGGCTCTTTGATGTCCCACACGCCTTCTATTTGCCTTGGTGGGTGGGAAAAACAAAACCAGAGCAGGGCCAGGCTAGGTTTGGAGCAATAACACTGAGACGCTGTTAGAGATCGAATTTGATGGACGCTTTGTAGCAGTTATTTTTTGAAGCATACCTTTAAAATTACAGGATTTTGCGTGATCACGCTGCCTGCCGCAAATTTCTACCAAAAAATTCCAAACAAGCGAGCCATTCACTAATGCATGTTCACCTTTGAATGGTGCTGCTGTACACCGATGACCCTTTGAAATCAGCCCTTTAAATATTTAATGTAAACGAGTATATACTATTATCACTATGAAAATATTTTTGGATAACTACTGGAAAATGATTTAAAAGTAAAACGTCTCCAGACAAAGAAAACATCACAGACTTGAATAAGGAATAAAGTTTTTTTTCATCATGCTGTCTGTCTTTCTTGACACACTTCACTTATTAAGTAAAAAAATAAAAAAATAACTTCACTGAAGCAATATCCACACAATCCAGATTTCTTAAAGTTCACAAGACCCTGCCTGTTTTTCTGGTTAAAATCTGTCTGTCAGTCATCTGTTATTTATGGAGCCTGTGACCTGTGTGCTGGATAATTAATAATAGTCTAATTCATCCTTGTCCAAATGTACGTGGTCTGCTCTGAAGGAGGACACAGTACAGCTCAGCCCTGAAAATCTCCTGTGATTTAAAGCTGCCCGACTCTGAGTGCAGCCTGCGGCTCTGTGTGGATGGAGGAAGCAGGAGCAGAGCAGCCTGTAGCGCTCCGCCTGGAATAATTACTCCATCACCTTCCCGTCACAGGTACAATGAGCTGTCATTGGACATTTGTGACACTTGGGGTGCGCGTTCCCGTCATTTGGGATGATCAAGAGAAACGTTGCAGCTATGGGACATGCAGAAATAACTTCACAACTTACATAAATGGTGCAAAAATGAGTTCATGCACTGTTCTCCACCCATCTCAATTTACAGTTTATTTAAGCTGCAAAGTTTCCCATCTCTGCTGCTACAGCTGCCCATATATAATATGAAAGGCGACTATGACCCTGTTACCCATTTTTAAGCTTCAACATTAGCATTTTAGCTGCTGCAGGTAGTTTTCTCAAGCCAAAAGTTAACCGATATGGTTGAAGGGTACAAAGACACCCATATCAAATAATTAGTGTAAAATAGTGGAGTAGAAAAATCCCAGAATGGAAGCACGAACTTCCAGGATGTCGTGTAGCACACTGTAAGCCATATGATTAGTCAGTCAGAGGTGCAGTTCAATGACTCAAATAGGGAGTGAGGCCTATCAGACTCCTCTTGATCAACTTGGCCATGCTGCTATTTCAATTATCCAGGTAAACGAGTCATAACCTTAGCCTCGTCAGCTGTTATGAGACATATTACTGTCTGCTGTTTGACCGCCCCATCACCCCAGCATCCAGCTGTAGGTTCACTCCTCAGTGTAAAAAAGTGAAAATGATCTTTTTTTCGTTATTATAAGGTGGCCTGCTACAGCTTTTTTTTCACACTTATCAATCCACTTTCATCAGCCTGGTGTTGTTAGCTCCAAACTTCTACAAAAACTGCAAACACAATTTTCTTTTTTAAATGAACAGAGCTTTGTGGTCTGAAAAGTGCAGCCAGTGTGGAAATGTCTTTAAACTGCATGATTTTAATGCCAGCTGGCAGTGCTGACTCTGATTGCATAGCCCAATGACTTTACAGGCTTTGTTGCTATTTTAAGGTATATATAAAGAATAAAACATTAAGTTAATAATGTATATTTCGCAGTCATCACTAGAGTCAGAAAAGAGCAGTATCTAGCATATAAGTGATCACGCAAATACACAGTCAGACCCCAAAAACAAAAAGGTAGCTAAAGGTAAACCTGCTGTATTTCCCAGGGAGAGAAAAGAGTGCAAGGTAACTTGACTCAGAATGACGAAAACGAGAGGACGACAGAAAATGAAGAAGAGCCATCGTTTTGAAGGACAATGGCTGCTCAGTAACATTTGATAAATTGGAAAGCTTATATTGTGCCGATTCCTTTTGGAGTTTGTTTTCTTTCATGAAAGATATTGTATCTATAAATAATGGTGCTTAATGTTAAGCTGTTTTGATATTCTTAAAACCTGCAGCACAATTTCTAAAATATTAAGTTTGTGTTGTTCAAAGGTTGCATGAAAACAGTAGTCAGTTTGGTGCAAAATCACTGTTAAATTTCGAGTCCATTTCAGAGCCTGTACTTTTAACGCTAAGTTAACAGCATTATAAAACTTTTCATCCAACATTATTCTTTTTACAGTCACTTAATGTGTATCAGTGTGTTACACGTGCAAATCTGGGACACAATCATTTTACACAATCATTTTTGGCACAAAATACTTGGACTATTTTAAAGGACGTAGGGCATGAAGACACCGCTACTCTGCATCCGTCCTCTGCTGTCACGTTTGGACTACTTGAGCTCAGTTTATTTTTGTTTCTAACTGAAGTGACAAGGAGATAAAGAAGTGTAATGTCACTCTTGAATGTTTAGAGACAGCCTTTACTATGCACGAGGACGAGTGGGGTAACAGCCAGGAAAAGGACCACAGTCTAAAGTCTGAATGACAGTGGGTCTGTTCTTTCTCAGGCACTGTTGCAGGTCAAATCCAGCCGTGATCGCTTCTCTTTCCTGCTGCTGGTCCCCCATGTCAAGCGTCAGGTGATACCGCTTTCTGTTGAAGAGGGACATTGCAAGTAGAAAGAAAAAACTGCTTCAGAGGGACCATTTTAAAGAGCAGAGAGATGCTAAAGAGTGGAGAATGTCTAGCACAGAGCTACACCAGAGAGTCATTTTTACAGATTATAAAAGTGTTGTGCCCCATAACTTTTCCTTTGTCTTTTTCCTCGTTTTTAAACAAGGGCACTTTCATGTACTGGGACTGGGACTAATAATGCTGCAGCTTGTATATAATTCTAAATAAAGGGCTGTCCAATGAAAAGGGCTTTAAAAAGTTAATAAACTCAAAAAGAACATAAAGTGTGAAATCATATATTTAAAGGTCATTCAGATAAAGAAGAAAGTAATAAATTGTGCAACACCAGGAAAGCTTTCCATAAATAAAGAAGAGGTTGTTCTGGAGCCATGGTGGTAATTGCTCTGTCCCTTTTAGCTTTCGCCAAAAGCTTCTGGAGCCGATACAACTGTGCATGCGACTGCACTTTGCAAAGAGGTCAGAAATAGCATGAATATCTGTAAAACGTAGGATCATGCAGTGTAAAAACACTAAACCTGGGGTCATGTGATAACAGGATTCTGTGCTGTCTGGAGTCGATCAATAGATTTTGGTTTCAGGCGGGTAAAAAGGCTGCTAAATAATGAATGTGTGTAATTCGATGAACGTGTTACAAATGGCCCTGTGAAACATTTGGGATGTCAAAGACACTAGCTACTGGCTGTCGTCTTTTCTATTTTATTTTGCAATACCCACATGCTCTGTCATTTCAGTTGTTGTCCTCATGTCTCTTGCTCTCCCATGATCATCCACACCTGCCTCCAATTAGCCAATGATACCCACGTACACATCAGTGACCATAACATCAAAATCACTGTCTAATATCATGAAGGTCTTCCTCATGACAAAACAGCTCTGGCATTTCAAACAATGGACTCCACCATACCTCTGAAGGTGTCCTGTGGTATCAAGCGACGAGATGTAAGCAGTAGATTCTCTAAGTCATTTAGGTTGTGAGATGTGGCCTCACAAATGTTCCACTGGATTGAAATCTAAGGAATTTTGAGGGAAAACAAATACCATGATACTGTCATCAGGAAATACTGTTTGCTATGCAATGTTGGCTGCTCACAGCAGCATCTGGATAAATGCCAAGATCCAAGGTTTTCAGGCAGACCGGTCAACTGAGCATTATACTGGATCTGCTACCTTGCTTAATTCTGATGGTGCTGCCATCTCTTCCTGAGGTAAATGACATTCAAACACCCAGCTATCCACAGCAGGGTGTTTTATCTTCTGTTACTTTGCAGTGTAGTCTGATCTTAAATGTCTATTGTAAGTGCTTAGAGCTGCGGGCAGGGTTTTCCTTTAGATTACTTTTGAAAGATATTGAGTACTGAATCCAGAGAACAAGCCAAAGGACGTGTTGTGTTAGATCCATTGTGTAAGGTGATTGACAAAGACCATTTGAATGTAGGATCACTGCGTTCAGTTCACCTGTCAGTGTGTGTTGTAGTGTGCCGTTCAAAGTTGAGTCATGTTTCATTATTCTGGAGCTGTCCAACTGGGGCAGCTGGCGTTAAACGTCTTATTTCATGGCACAATGTTCAATACATGCCGTGTAAGGAAAGAGCTCCTCACACAGACATAATAAGACAGCTCTGGGCTTTGATTTTCCTGTCAAAACCCCTCTTATCAAACCCTAAGCCAAAGCCACCAGAGGAATTGGTATTTTAATTTAAAAAAATCCATAACATGTTATAAAAATGCCACACCCACCATAAAATCAAATATATTGAAATAAATATCTATATAACACTTTTAAAGTTATTAGAAACTCCGAAAATGCATATGGTCTCAATAATGATCATACTTTTCTGGTTCCAACTACAATCTGATTTGGCTGCATTTCCAAATGAGGCTGAAAAAGCCAGAAATGTTCCTAAAGTATTCAGAAGGTTTCCGAGGCGTCCAATGTGTGCGATCCATTGGAATTACAGCCCAGATCTGATGCTGACCCAGTCTGATATGCAGACTGAGCGGACATTGTTTGAATTGTTTGACAAAATTTGAACTGTTGATAGAGAGTCAGAGGTCTGGAACCAAGCAAACATTGACCAAAAACATGTATACTGCTCAAAAATCCCAGAATAACATTAGATATAGACCTCCGTTTTACTGAGTTTATAAGACACAGTAAATAAACAGGAGACGCGTCAGCACTCTCTGGACAACATTTTGTGATTATGGCATATTTTATGGTAAAACTGCTGTAAGAAGGCTTCAAGAGCTTCAAGAGCAACTTCATTTTAGATCAGTCATTTTAACAGGAAAGCAGTTGTTTCACTTCAGTACAGTGAGTTTGTTTACAAGATTTAAACATGATCAGTATTTCTGTATTAACAAGGGATTATAGCTACTTTTAAGTGATGGACCTCAGAGGGTTAGCAAACCATCGCCCAGCCTGCTATTTCACCAAAATAAGTGCATGCTACATACACAGACACCCAAACATAGCCTGACAATCAGCATAGCAAGCATTGTATTGCAAGATGGTCATATATTTCCTTTGGAGGAACAGAACATGGGGAAAAAAGAGTTATAGTATGCACTGAAATTAGCCAGAAATGTAGCTAATCTGTTTCCAAGACTCTCAAGAGTGCTAGAAATCTGTAATAAAAGGTTTACAGGATGAGTACAACTCAGGTCTTTGTTAGATATACACTAGCTGCTTAATTTGTGGCCAGTCGGTGATAAGCTACATGTTCTCTTTTGCTCCTACAGTAAATGTATGTGCACATATGTCGCGCATAGAGAAAATATATGGCTAATCTGTGACTAGAGAAAAAATACTGAACAGACCATAGTTGTTCTCAAGACTTAATGACTGTGTACAAGGAGCACAATGAAAGTGTAATGAAGTAGGCAGGAATTGGCTGTGAAAATCTGGAACAGGAAGAAGACTATAAAACACATTGCCAATGGATGACCTGCTGAAAAGGCATTCACGTTTTATAGGCTCTGACGCTCTACTTAGAAAGCCGTTATTTGTCTGTGAGGAAAAGTTAGACTGCACACAATGGGTTGCTAAAAACTATTGCTTCTACTTACTGCTCAGACATCCCTGTAAAACTAAAATTACATACATATATTGTATATCACCAGCAAATTCAAACTTACGAGGACCTGGAATTTCTAAGAATTCCTTGTTGATGGGAAATAACTGCAATGCCTTGTTTATAGCCAAAGTGCATGTTCTGGGGATAAACATTCTCTGTTTTTTTATTTAGCGAATGAATGACAGTTATGACAGTCACTGGATTGTCCCTGCGGTGTTTGGGGTAGTGTCATGGCTCAGCGGCCCAAGAAGAGAGATGGACACAGGTGCAGATTCCAACACCGGAGGCGTGTGGCAAGTTTAACAAAAATGTTTATTTACAGAAAGGAGGTACAAACTCAAATTAGACTGTGACTATGAACTTAAATTAGAATGAGGCGAGAACTGGAAAACTACAACTGAAGGGCAAGACAATCATGAGCACTATGAAGTCATTGTGACTGTGGGGTGCGGGAACTGGGGCAGGGGAGACTATGGCTGACCATAGGCACTGGAATAAAAGGAGAATACAGTCAGAGTGGTCCAGAGGTAATCTGAATGAATTCCAAGAGTCAAACTACGACGCCTTACTTGCTTGTGGGTGGAGAAAGGCAGGAGGGGCAGGGGCGAGTCTGGGGTCCGGATGAGCACGACGCTGGAACGCATGGAGGCAGGCAGGTGAGAATGGCAATTAAACTGAGAGGTTTTACCAGCAGCTGGAGACCAGGATCCAGGTAGCAAGTATGGTGATGGGTGAAAAGTGAGCTCCGTGAACAGGCTATGAAACAGGAGAGGCAGGTAAGTACACACACTATAGATTAATCGAAAGAAGGCCGCAGACTAACATTGGTTAGCAGATAATCTGGCGAGGACTAATTGAGTGCATCGCTCCTATATACTGCTGGAGTAGCTGCCCACAGGTGGGCAGCCAGGGAGGAGGAACAAGTCTGCACCCAGAGGAGGAGAGCTCCTGCTGGAGAAAATACCGTGACTCACCCAGACCATGACAGGTAGATGGTTTGTGTAGATGGTGTGGTGGTTAGCAGTGTTCCCTCATAGCTAGAAGGTCCTGGCTTCAAATCTAATGTGGGGCCTTTTTGTGTGGACTAAGCTTCTAAATTGACCAGAGGTGTGAATGGCTGTCTGTATTTTTATTTTTTTGGTTGTCTGTCTCTGACTGCTGACCTCTCCAGAGTGTATCCTGCTTTATGCCCTCTGACAGTGGTGAGAGATGCTGAATTGGATAAGTAGAAGAAAAAGAATCAATATTTCTTCATCATGTTAACAGAAATGTAATCTCTCTGGCGCTTCGTATCAGAAATTAAGTGTAAGTTACATTTCTAGGAGATGGCTGTGAGTAAACGTTCTACACCTCGTGGTGTGGAGCTATTTTACATAACCCCTCGGCAGTGTTGGTCAACTTACTTGAAAAATGTAATGAGTTACTAATTACTGATTACTTCTCCATGAAAGTAATCCTGTTACTTTACTGATTACTTATTTTCAAAAGCAATTAGTTACTTTATTACTTAGTTACTTTTTAAAAACATGATGCACAACCTGAATATGTAATAAGGTAATAGACTTTTCAGCCCAATTCTATTTGTTCTGCATAATCCATCATATAAAATTGAATCAAATGAAAAAGTAACTTTTTAAAACTTTATGCTTTTATGCTCAAATCAAATCTTTGATTTGATTCATAAATAAAATCAAAGATTCAGCAGCACTAAGTCCTTTCACTCTTAAATCTATTTTCACCTGTTTAGCAGGAGTGGAGGTTTGCCCGGTGCCACAGCGGTCATGTCAGTGGGAGGATCCGGGGGATCCTCTGTGAATGTCACGTTCCCGTGGCAGCGTGCTCGGTGCTCGCTCAGATTTTCATTTAATTTTTCGCTGTAGAAAGAAGTTTTCTTCCCACACAGAGTGTACAGTGGACGCTAATGTTTTTGTCACTTTACTGAATCAAACTCAAAGTAATGTGAGTACTTCCAAGCTTTAACCGCTGCATGGCCGTACTCTCTCCTGCACTCCATATTATCCATTGTTGATCTGCACACGTCTGTTGCTGCCACGGGCGTCGCACGCTTGTACGTCATTGTCATGAGACACTCTCACTAAAAAAAAAAAAACGGTTTAGTAACGCAGCGTGCTTACGGGAAAGTAACAGTAATCTAATTACTTTTTCGCAAAAGTAATCCCTTACTTTACTCGTTACTTGAAAAAGTAATCAGATTACGCGTTACTGCCCATCTCTGCCCCTCCGACTTTTCTAACTGCCCAATGTTAAAAATCACACAGATCATAACCATCTAGAGGAGATGGTGTAACAAACTAGGTTACAGGCTGCCATGGCATTTTTGTCTCCCTTGTCATTTCCTTTTTACACCAGAAAGCAGATGAAGTTGCATATTGACATGAGGCCTTGGTGCATACCAGTTGTTGGAGCCATTCCTCATGGTTGCAAGGTGCTTACTTACTCTGCAGATATTTCTCATTATTCTACATATTCCAAGAGGAGCGCTTGTTTTATGTTTTATCCCCTCCACTAGCTACAGCCCAGTGGTGTGCCCTTTGCCAGCTGTCACTGGAATGACCTCTAATTAACACTAAGCTCCAAGCTTTAATGTCCTTTTCAGTGGGTGTGTGTTTATGTGTGTGCACCAGCTCCCTCCATAAATACTCTCTGGCATGTAGCCATTCTCACTGAGGAACACTGCTATTGACTATTTATGTGTGTGAGTGTGTGTATACAGTACATTATGTGAATGTATTTGGAAATTTGCACTTTGTGTGCACATAAAAAAAGCAGTTTATTGGTGTTTA
>VOQK01006118.1:10521-24919 GCA_015052645.1 Benitochromis conjunctus
GTGGACAGTCGGCTAACGTTGGCGAGGTTTTTTTTTTTTTTTGAGTGCTGCTACTGGACCTGGCAGGTTTGTCTCTGCTGTGTATCACTAGCGTCAGTTTTACTCGAGGGTCTTTTTTATACCCCTTTTTTGAACGAGGTAAGTCGTGCCTTATTTTTTTATGTCAATATTTGAATGTAAGATAATATTGTAGGAATACTGGGGGCAATTTAGTGCTAGCTAGTTGCCAAACTTGTGTCGCCGAAGCCAGCTTGCTAGTTTCTCGGTCACCTGGACGACGATAGCTTCTGGAAGCAATGCTTTAACTCCTGGGCTTGTCTTTTTGTCAACCCCCTCTTACTGACAGCAGCTAACTTCACCTCAGTGATTATTATCATGCTTAACGCCCATCGATAGCTTTAGCAATAATGTATAACTGGGGAATATCGCATTTCTTTTGCAGGTTCTTTTTTTAAATTATTATTATTATCGGATAAAATCTTGTCTATGTCATCCATTCCAGTGTTGTTAAGGGCCTCTCCCGGCAAACTGCGTCACCGAGTGGGCGCTGCAGGTATTCATCTGTCTGCGTGTTGGAAAGTCTACCCGTGATGGCACGAATGACCTGGAAACCAAAGCGACTGAACTTTTAAGTCACCATGGAGCCGGAGTCTAAACCAGGCTCCGGGGACCATCAAGACCTGAGAAATCCGTCTGTAACCAAGTCTCAGTGTGAACCGGGCAAAAATGTGCGCGAGGCCATGGGTGAAGGACCTGTCAGTCTCGTGGACTCTGTAGTGAGAGGTGGGAGTGACCCCAGCGCATATCCTTCCTCCAGTTATCAGAGAAATGTGCATCAGAGATTCATCAGGAGAAGTTTGTGGTTTTCAGACACAGATGAGCAGGCCTTTGAAGCACCTGAATGTAATAACAGGAGTAAGATCCTAAACATTAACCTGCGAACAATTGTGGACAGGTCAAGGGGGACCAGCTGTGGGATACAGGAGGGATCCAGTACTGAAAGTCAAGGTGGGCTTAAAGACAGTGCAACAGAGAGCGCCAGCGCTGATGAGGACAAGGAGAAAGGTGGAGACGCGTTAAATGTTACATGCAGTGATGGTGGTAAAGCTGCTGTCAAGGCAGCCAGTGAGGAGAATGAGGAGGAGGCAGAGATGAAGGCAGTTTCCACGTCTCCGGGGGGAAGGTTCCTTAAATTTGATATAGAGCTGGGGAGAGGTTCCTTCAAGACAGTCTACAAAGGCCTGGATACTGAGACCTGGGTGGAAGTGGCCTGGTGTGAGCTGCAGGTAAGGCAGTAAAATTGACTCATCTCATTACCAAGATTTCTGTGACACCCATTTGTTGTGTATGCAGCAATTAAAGACGAGGCACATTTATCTTTTTCATACCTGTTTAAAAAAGGCTTATTTTTCACATTTTTAATCCATGAGATGGATGCTGACCAGAGCTATCTAGAAGTATCTTCACATTTTTCTCTCTACGATAAATATATGCGTGATTAATATTAGTGGAAGAATGCCTGACTCCCACAGGAAGCCCTCTATCTTTTCTCCTCTCTGTTCTCACTCATCATGATAGTGTAATGGAGATGTCTTCAGGGAGCTGTCAATCAGCCTCTAGTCTCATGAAGGAGTATGCTGAGTTGCAAATTGGTCACCACTAAATTTTAAATGGTTTACACGGGAAGACTGATTGACAAGCAGTAGCTGTTGACATGACATGGAGGAACATACCATCGCTGAAGTATGGCGATCGACAATTGTGCAAACGCACAAGGGGAGTTAATTTTCTTGCGTTACATAGACACAAGGAAATCACAAGCTTAGACTGTGCAAAGGTATTAACTAATTATTTCCATCCTTCTGAGACTGCAACAAGGATTATTCTCTCTCCCTCTCCCAGGAGGCTTAAGGGGGGCTATAGTCAGCATGACTGGCCCCCTCAAAGTACAAAAACATCTCCTGTGATTTGTTATTTTTTCCCCCTTATTTAGATAATGTTGTAAAGGATTTATTTTACATTGTGTGTGCTCAGACGGCCTTCATTGTCTATGGTAGTTTGGGCAGCTGATTGCATGATGACACTCAGCTCAATTATTGAAGTGGACAGTGCAGGAGATGCCTGCCGGTTTGCTCTCTCCCAGCAGTGTGTCTGCATGTTATTAGTGGTGCTACTCCCTGCATCGCACCCTCTGTGTAACAGGAGGTGAGCAGACAGGAAGCAGCTGAACCTGCCCTATAGCCTGCTGGGAGCCTTGTGGCAGTCAGTGGCCTCGGTGAACACTTTGCCTAGGGTACTAAAAACATGCTGCGTCAGTACTGTGCGAGACGAAAGAATGCAAACCGCTTCATCCAGTGGCAGGAATTAAACTTGTTTTGTGTGACTTTAGCATTACAATGCAGTGACACATAACATCACATAAAAGGACTTTAAAGATAGCCATTGTTGAGCATGCAAAGACACACTGAGACTCGGAGGCCTCATTTGGATGATGATATCATGCATGCTGACAGCAGGAAGCAGCCCCGAGCCTTCCTCAACTGGACAACACAAAGCTGTAGTTAAGCTCAGTCCAGTGGATGGAGAATGTGAAAGAGGGATCTATGTACTCTATTTTATTTTTCCCTACAGACAGATTAAAACTCCCTCTAGTGGACAGTTGACAAAGGACGTTAATCATGATTCAAATGGTCATGTAGTCATCTCATATACACTGTTGTAGCTTTGAGCTGATGGTCTTCCATTAGGTACTGTTGGATAAACAAAATTACATGCAGGAAACTCTTTCATGTGTTGTTAAACTGTTATAGCAGATGCAGTTTAGGTACTTATTATCAATTTACTTTCTTAATTGGCCATTTGAATTATTAAATGTCTTACAATGGAGTTTCCTTGCCTCCTTAGTGATATCTGGAGAATTAATCTGCAGCAGTTTATTGATTAATGAGTCAGTTAAAGCTATTTATTAGTTTTATCTATCAGAAATGCATAATTGCACATCCCCAAATGATTTTGGTCACAGAATACAAAATATAAGACAGTTAATTTCCTTCTCTGATGTTTTATAGACTGAGTGACTATAAAACACCATAGGATTAATTGACATCTCAGACATCTTGTCCTGTCTAAATTCCAAGGTGTTTCCTTTATTGTTTTAAAGGGCTAAGAAAACATTAAAAATTACATTTGTGAAGCTTGATGTTTTTGTGGAAAAGTTACTTAAACATTGTTTAATCTGTCATTCTGGATGTTTCAGTATATATTTGCACTGCTATATTACACAACATCTGAATTAAATTTTAAATTAAGTTTTGAGTTGCTGCATTGTGCAGTCAGACCAACAGCACACTTCTTAATTATAGGCATTTGTAATAATCTGCAGACTGTAGTACGGCAAATGAGATTCTTTACTCCTAAAGAAAGTAGAAAAATTAGTAGATTCAGTAGGCTGTATCAACATCCTCAATGTTATTGTCTGTCAAGCTGTAATCAGGATGAAATCACTGGAGAGATGAACTAAGAAGTGGGATCAATAGGATCGTAGTGTATATTGAGCCCAAAGGCAGACTTTTCAAGGTGGAGCTCTTTGAACCTGACTGGATCACCATAGTAATATATAAACTGCACATCTCACTGGTGGTATATGCAAGGTGTTTTCTTCTCTGTGCACAGTAGGCAGTGCCAAAACGGATGTCACGGTTGCTGTTGTGGAGGGTTCTTTGGTGTCGTTTTGGCTTGCTATACAGCTTGCTTTAAAATATATATATAACCAGGATGGTCAGCACATACAGGCTGGAGGCACAATTGTACAAGCAGATCAGTCTCCTCCAGCATCTCTATGATACACCATTGAATGGGATTGCTGGAACCTTTGAGAAGGATGAGATATTCTGCAGAAAACCTCAACAGTTGTTGTTTTTTTAGTGTTTTGAATTTATTTTATTTTGATTCCAGCTGTGATTTCTTTTTTCTTTTTTTTCTGAGCAGCAACATGCGTTTGAAGACTGCAGTGAATAGTCTATATCAGCTCTAAAGGCGCATAATATTTTTTTCTGTTCTCGGTTTGTATTTGTTACTAAGCCTGTTATATACTGGAGGTATTACTGCTAACAGAACACAGATGATAACATTTGTTAATCTGTTGGTATTTACAGAGAATCACAGAGAATATTCATTCATTAAAATAAAATGGTCACAGTAGCCAAAGTAATTTCCAGGTATCCGTCGCTAAAAGTGCAAATGTACTTTTTGTGTTTCATGTTTAAATATATTACATTCTAATGAGCAGCTTTTATGTTAGAAGTAAACACCAGCAACGGGCATGCACTGGGTAAGATAAATATTGTAGAAATTCTAACTTTATGCCATTAATAAATTCTCTGCCAGCATTCCTCTCTTCAACCCTATGATAGACAGACAACCTGCCCAGGGTGTACCTTATCTTTTGCCCCGTGACAGCTGGTATAGAGTGGGGAAAAAAATGAATGGATGGATTCCTTTCTTACCCTTTTGTGGCACCAATCATTTGTTTGTTTTGTGAGTCTCTTTTATGCGAGCATGTGGAAAACATGGTTCAAGAGAGTTTATCCATTGTCTTTCTAACCTTTCTTGGTTTTCCCAAGCCATCCAATGCAAAGAGGGCCTAGCTGTGTTGAGCTTGCTTCATAGTATTACTCTGAAGTAGCATGGTAAAAGTCGCTGCACAGACTCAGAGCTCTCCTGCCCACAATCACACGAGATCTTTTTGGTCATATTCAATAAAATAATAAAGTGCAGGTTTCAGCAAGTCTTAAGCTTGCACCTGAAGTAGGTTAGAGTAAACATGCCAAACGTGGTGGTAAAATCTTACGTGTGGTATGTGCATGATGCCAGCTTTGCCATTCCAAGCGAACTGTTGTGGAAAACAGGAGATACCCCCATGGAAGACTGAGAAACATGAGATATCACTCTGATTTTCCACTGTTTTCCCATCTTTCCATGGTCACATGGCTTTCTTCCCTAGAAATTTTAATCTGGTCTCGTGTTTATTTTTGCTCTCTTCCTCCCTCGTCTCTCTCAACCCTGCCCCTTCCTGTTCATGCCCATCTCCCCCACATCTCTATTTCTGTGCCAGGCTGCTGGCATATCACAGATGGCCCTGGCTCATGCAAGGATGTTAATGTGAGAGAAGGATGCCTGTTTTCAGTCCTTTCATTGTTGAGAAGAAACACATCATGTGATTCTTTTTGCTTGGCCTTAATCATTATTGCTTGCTGGAATTTATTTTCTAAACTTTGGAAAATGTTTCTTTCCACCACTTGTGGCTCAGTGTATCGATTTTTATCTCAGTGTTGAATGCTGGGTGCAGACAGTTTACTTCTGACCTTTTGCAGACTTCTCAGGTATTTGGCAGTGAGCTTATTTTGTAGATTAAATCTCTTTTTTCAGCTTGTGACTAGAGAGTTGGCAATTATGCCATGGCCATGTTATCAGGCCACCTGTCTTTGCTGAAGATTTGGGATTTCTTGAACCAAACAAATCCAGCAGCTGACTCACTAGGTCTGTTTCTTGATTCGAAATACTGGATTTCACTCTAATCATAGATTCATGTTTGCACTATCTGACAAGATGATACCATGCTTTGGAGTGCTGCTTTCTCTTTGGATTAACACGTGTAATAACACATCTTCTCCTTGTCTGCACAGATGAAAAAAAGGTAAACAAAGTTCGAGATGCCCAAATGGGTCATTGTTTATAGCCCATCTGGCATTGAGAGGCCCTGGGCAGCATGGAGAGCCATTCACTGTGGTAGTGCCTTATCTGTTTCCCCATCTTTCATCACATCTGAATTCCCGCGTCACCAAGTCAACTGAAAAGCAATAGCAAAGACAGATATGCCGACTGGTGTGACGTGTGGTATAGGTCCAGCAGGTGTGATAGTTGTCTCTTGCACAGTTTTTGTTGTTGTTTTCATTTCAGTAATTTCCATTAGTTTGACACCATCTGAATGTGTTTGCTGTATGGCTGAATCAGTGTGCTGGTCACTCTCTGGTTCAAGTTGCAACATAATTGGATCTAGTAACCATCACTTATCATTATGAACATAGCCTAGGCCTGAACTGTATGTACTCTATTGATGAAGCCAGAAATGTTTCCTATTCCTTTTCCTTAAAGGGCTTTAAAAAGAACCTAAATTGAATGCCAACAAACAAATACAAACCCAGAATTGTGTTTAGAGGATTGTCTACTTTCTCTGCCTCCCACCTGCAGTTCAGAATTGTAAATCCACAGCATGTCTTAACTGGTAAAATGATGCTTACATAAAAACTCTCACCTGGTATGTTGTTTTATTCATGGTCTTTGTCCCACATTGTCTGAAAGGAAAAGATGCAAAGGTGCAAGTGTTTTCAGTTAGATTTATAAAAAGTTGGGAAAACGCCTTTACTGCAGTTTAAGGACACATTTGATTAAAGAGACAGTTGCAGTATTTTTTAATTTTTTTATTATAAAAAGCTACGTTATAGACAGGTGGATAAAATTCAAGAAAACCAGTATCATATCAATTGTAATTCCCATGAGATGTGATGTTCTGTCAATTTAAACCCTAAGGTTTGCGGTATTGTTCAGCACATTGCAGTTCAATATTGTGGTCCATACTTTTTTTTCTTTATTGATCTTATAAAATGTCCAGCACTGAAAAATGCACTGATGTTATAACTGTTCGAAGCAAACTCAAATTTGCTTGGGCATAGTTAAATGTTTATCAGGGAGCTGCAGAGCAATTTTCAGTTGATTAATTAGTTAATTGACCAGTAATGGAAGCTACACATTAGGGTTTGCCTAATACGGTCTATCAGTTACAGGGGTGGCTATCCAACCTCTTGTATGCAGCCTTGTTTTGACTTGAATGCCACAGTGGCCAGACTTTTATTAAAGCTGACACATTTTGATATGCTGCAGTCTTCACAGTTTATATCTTGTGGTCAATATATTATATCTGACTTGCTGTGCCTTAACAGTTCATACAGGGATTCACTAAGCAGCTTTCAGAGCTGCACCTAGGACATTTAGCTAAATGGCCTTTGACCACCCTCTTTCCTCCCTCCCAACAATAGAAAGTGTCACAACAGCTCATTAGGACTAGTAATCCCTTTTGGAATTCAAGAAGGTTATTTGTATGAGCAAACCTGGACCACCTGTGTGTCCTGTTAAGGCCTCCTGCTTAGGCTTTGTGGTATGAAGACAAGGGTTACTTTAATACACACACTAGTTGGCCTCTGCGTTACTAAGCTGTTTATGTAATGACTGAAAAACAAATGGGCTCACTGTAGCACTTCCATCTTAAGTCACTATTACTGTAAACTGCTATTAACATTTATGCTGGGAGCTTATTTCATTTACAAATCCTCAAATGTGCTGATAAACTGAATATGTGATTGTTGTCTTTGCTATAAGAAGTTTCTAATTCTTTTGATTAAACAATGCAGGAATCCTTCTTCCTGGTATTTTACTTGTTTAGTCTGGGTCAGGGTATTATGCCGAATAAAGGCTGTCTAAGTGGCTCTGTGGCTCCAAACACTGCAGCAGATTCTAAAATTGTCGAACGAGAGAGTTTAGCCAGGCCACCCAGTTCAAGTCAGGGCAGCAAATCATTGCTCTTGTCCTTATCTCAGTGCCAACCACCATCATCAGTGGTCTGTACGATGCAGGACATGTACGAGTCTGTCCACCCTCCACACTCTCACTTTCTGGCTTGCACCGGTCCACACTGGCTACATTAGGCTTTAGTCATTTACATGGACACTGAACACATTTGTGAATTTGTCTGAAGTTCAGAGCAGATGGGTAAAATTTGCCACCCAGTGTATCATAGCGCCGCAGCTATTTGTAGCCACTCTGTCAGATCCTCCATGGTTTTTACAATGGGTCTGAGTGACTGTGTTACCGTTAAGCATTTGGTGTCAGTTTATTGAAAGTGTCACAACCAGCTGCTGTACCTTGGGTTGGGTTTGGTTGGAGGCAAAAATTGTTAACACAATATATGATTATTTGTAGCTCTCAGCCAAAAATGGTACACAATTTCTGTGATGCATTCTACTAAATATAAATAAAGGTAATCCTCATTTACCACATGCAACTTTTCAAGCCTTTTTGTTAAGCTGTTTTTACAAATTACATTGCATCTGATTTAAATTTCATAAACGTTTTTGTATTAGTGTATGTACAGAGTGTATCAAAAAGAATCATCTGATTTCAAAGTAAAGGTAATGATCGAAACACGTGCTGTTAGAAAGAAGAGATTCGTGAGTTTTTTGTGGTTGCTAGTAGGTAACAATAACAACAGCAGTAGCTGCAGTGTCTCATGACATTCTCACAAAAGTACAGGACTATCTTATGGAAATATGCCATGCGTCTGGAGGGGGACACATTAAGCACTTGTGAATTTTGAAAGTTCTGTATGTGAAACTTTAAATTAAACTACGTATTTAAAATTTACTTCAAGCTTATATGTCCATTGCTTTAGAAAAATATAGCCTTTTGCAATCGAATGATTCTTTTTGAGAAACCCTCTATTTCTAGTGATCTCAACTTTAATAAATAAGTTAAATTGTAAAATAGGCAGCACTTTCAAGACTGTCGTAATGAAGAATATATCTCAATTTTTATGCGTATTTGGTTTCTTAGACTTTGGTAATGTTGTAAATCCATGCAACAGTCTTCATACACAACTGTTGGTCTCTTGAGGAGATAAGTGAGTATTAGAAAAATGTTTTTCTTTGTGCCCAAAAAATCACTTCCTTTTCAGCCTATGCATTTTCACAGGAAAGAGCTTTATAGGAGATTTCTATGCTTTAATCTGCTTTGGCTAACTACTGGTCACAATCAGCTAGTCATACTCATACACTTAAACATCCAAGTAACAATCATAAGTGCGCTTAATGTGATCAGTCGCCAATTCATTTATTTCATTTAGTATCTTATGTTCTGTTTTTCTTCTGTTCTCAGTGTGTCTGTGATGCATTTCTTTCTCATAGTTTTTGCTTGTCTCTCCCCTTCCATTTTTTTAGCTCATTCTTTTGATGCCCAAACAGCAAAGTAATCATTTGGTCATAGTCTGATTGTTGTTTTCTGCCACAATATCAGAGTGGCTTCTCATCTTGAATGTTGTTCTGCCTCTTTGACTCCTCCCTCCCAAGGCTAGGTGAATACATATTTGTCTCTCTCAGAATGCTTTTCAGACATCCTACCAGCCTTTTCTTGTTTAAAACATTATACTGGGCTACCCTGAATGCCAGGTATGCCATTTTACTCAGCCTGGGTTTACCATGGTTGTATGGCAGGTGTATAACAATGAATACAGGGATAATGGTAACTGGCACAGCTGCCGGTCAAAGCCTCCTGCAGTCATGACTGATGGGACGCAATTCAGCTGCGGGCAGTCTGCTGGCTCATGGCTCACCCTGCACCAGCTTTTGTTACAGCATTGGAAGCACTGCAGTAGTCATCTGTTATTAAGGATGGGTGGAAAGAGTGGCCAAGTAAATTATCATACCGCCTCAACCTGGCAACCAGGGTTTGTTTCCCTTGAGTCCAAAAATGTTTTGTTCAAATGTCTGCATGAACTGAATAAGATGTAGCAGTAAGGAGGTAGTGCTGTAGCTATCAGACCTATGGTTTAAGGAATATGACCTGCATTGATTGTTAATGCGTCACATTATCATTGTGAGTGAGACTGAACCTGAGCTTTTCAATGCGGCATTTAAATCCTATACTAAGGCCTATTTGCTGTGTGATTTCTGCCTATTGGGGTATGCATGCAAGTCACGTTTTACTGAATTTCACAAATCACGTATATTCAGGTAAAATATTTTCTTAATCTTCATTTACTGACAAAAATATGTGACATTAAATATGAGTTCAGCTGTCCTTTTTTTATATTACAATTTGTTGACAAGTTGTTTAAATAAAAATCCCAGTCACACTATAGCTAGAGTCCCAGTGTTGCTAATCTGCTCCTTGTTAACTAAGGATCAAGATGAGGCCAAGTTAATTAGGTAAAGTGGAAATCGTAATTAGGAACGCTAAGTTGTAGTGGCAAAGAAACAGCCAGACAATTTGTAATTTGGCTGACATAATTGGGACTAATGCATAAATCTGTTTCTCTCCTAATACATTTAGCACCTAGGATGCGGGTCTCACTGGTTCAGTAACTTCAGATATTTGTGTATTAGGTAAGAGCTTGTAGGCTTTGTCTCATTGGGGGGAACTGTGATTAACTAAAATAGACACAACTGAAGGGTGTCCATAAAAAATTACAGTCATAAGATTTCTTCCAACTGAGCTGTGTGTGAACTACATTTTTCAATAGCCACTCAATCCATGTGCCACTTCACAACCTTAGCATTGTTCTGTGCTTTCAGATGGATTGTGAATTGATTCTTCTATCAGAGATGGGGGGTTAATTTTTCGTGTAGTGAGATCTGGGATCATGCAACATGGTACAATTGGAGTCATACCAGATGCCGGTACATACTGTAATTTGAGGTAGCATTCATTGCATCAGTGTAATTTAAATCCAGACGAAGGGAATGTTCATATCATGATCCACAAAAAAATGTAAGCCATAATGTCTGATTATGTCAGTAGCCTTCAGCGAAAAGGCTAAAGCCCTTTATATAAAATCAGTAAGCTCCTCTCATTAGGAAGTGTAACTCTTACAGCTTTGTTATAATTATCCTTAAATCCTCAGGTAAAGTAGGTGGACTGATAGTGATCCCTTCACAATAGGAGTACGCTATTCCTACTTAGTCTGACATGTGACATTAGGTCAGGAACTTGATTTTAACACTGCAGTTATATACTATGTTAAGCTTGCAGAGTTCCTAGATCTAATATTTTAATCCATTACTTGATTCCTTCAATGCCCAAAAACCCAGTCGTTTGCTGATACTTCTGTGTTGCTGTATGAGCTAGCAGAGCTGTGGAATTAACAGAGGTGAGCACACAGATATAGTGGATGGCAGCATTGTAGAGAACAGGTTTAAAGATTGCTTCCTGATAATGTCACTATCTATTTTTGTGTCCTTGCTGCCTGTTGAAGTTTTCAGTTTGTGTGTGTTTGACCTCACTCGAGCAGTTACCTGGTCTGCTAAGAAACACAGGTGCGATAAGATTACATGCACATACATGCACACAAACAATAAACGGTCTGTTTGTAGTGCAGTTTGGATAGCAAATGTACCGTAATGAGTCACACTTGTTAAAGACCTCGCAGTAGCTATGAGGAAATTGAGTTTCAAAGTGACATTCTTCCATTCTCTCAGTGCGCAAAAGCATGTAAGTGCACATAACTCTCGACGCAGTGAACCACGCCTCTAAGCCTGCATGTGGCATCTGAATTATGCAGAAACCCCAGTGTCTGCTGAGAAGGAAAGACAAGTGAGGGTGCAAATGGAGGGGGTGATGCGGGGAGTGTGACTGGAGCTTGGGGAACACTCTGAATTGGGGCTTATTTGAAAAAAGCAGCAGGTTTCCTGAAAGATGAGATCAAGAAAGCAAGGGAGCAATAAAGGAAGTAATCTGGGGAGAGGAGGGGAGGATTGCCTAAAGGAAAGAAAGCTGCAGCGCTCATGCTTTAAGCGGTCTTCCTTATTCCTCTTTGTTGCTCTCATTTAGACCTATGTTTCAGGTAAGCTTCAGACCATGTGGCGCTCCTGTGCAACAAACAGCACTTGGGGATAACCCAGCCCAACCTAGGCAGCCCAAGCCTTTCATTGCTCAGCTTGCTTCAGTAGAAAGAGTTCTCTGCAGAACTGAATTATTCATGGGACTTCAGAAGAGTGCAGTGAAAATCCCCACACCCCCCACCACCACCACCACACACACTTACACACAAAAAACCTGACATGCTACATTCTTATACATGCATAGCAAGCCTTATCCATCACATCAATCCGCTCCTCAACACATTGTATCACAGTGTTGTTCATTTTTCTGGTTATTTGTGCTCATTTTCTAATTGCAGTTTCATCTAAGAAGAAAGTTGACTTTGGGTGAATAATTGAATAGATTAAATCCCGCTAGGTTGTTTTCACTGCATTCCACCATCAGTGTCGTCGGTTTCTGTGATGGGTGGGGTCTTGCTTCTAGTCACAGCTCAGTGTTGAGTGTGTATGTGTGTTATATAAGTCGTTGATGTAGTGGCCTTAAAAAAAAGAGGAAAGAAATCACAGGAAAGAAACCACAACCTTGCACTAGATACAGCATGGTGCTGCCAGACTAGGAACTGAGAAATGGTGAGAGAGTAGCTACAGAAGATGCTTTTTGTGTTTGTGGGGGATGTTGGGGATGAAAAAGGGAGTGGTCGGGGTGCAGAGAAGGAGATAGATTGCAGATGTGGGGGGAGGGGACTAAGAGGGTGAGAGAGTGAGAAAGCAAGTGAAAGGGATTGAGAAAGATGGCAGAGATCGATGACACATAACCTTTAGCCACGGCATTTTGAGGGTGTGACAATGTTAATGCCTGGGTTCATTCTCTCAAGAGTGGCTGTGGTTTGTCACCCCTCTGCCTCTTTACACGTCCTCAGTGTTCCTGGACAAGTCAAAGCTAGCAAGCAAGAGGTCACGTCTGACCATATTACATCTCAAAATGTATTTGCAAACAAAAGATGTGGCAGATCTGACTGATTGAAAAAGACACTCATCTGAATGTTCCCACACACATACACTTGTGACAGTCATCGGCTTTGAGGCACATATGGTCTAATTAGAGATGTGTATACGTCTCAGAGACTGACACTAACCTCTTTCTCACCTGCTCTGTCTTTCCCACTTTCAAAAGCATACTGGAAGCATGAATTTAAAATGTGCAGGAACGATGAAATACTCTTCCATCTGGTAGTTTTTGTGAAGCAAATATGTTTTACAATTATCGTAGTGGCTTCATAGTCATCATTTCTTCATCTGTTGTTTCCTCTAGGATCGTAAGCTTTCTAAAATGGAACGTCAGCGCTTTAAAGAGGAAGCAGAAATGTTGAAGGGTCTCCAGCATCCCAACATTGTCCGTTTCTACGACTTCTGGGAATCACCTCTTAAAGGAAAGAAATGCATTGTTTTAGTAACAGAGCTTATGACGTCGGGAACGCTAAAAACGTGAGTATGGATGTAAGCAGATGCTTTTATTTTGCAGCTCATTTAATTATCGTCTAATAGGTTTCCCTTTCCTTAATGCAGCTATCTAAAGCGTTTCAAGGTAATGAAGCCCAAAGTGTTAAGGAGCTGGTGTAGACAGATCCTGAAAGGCCTCCACTTTCTCCACACCAGGACACCGCCCATCATCCACAGAGATCTCAAATGTGACAACATCTTTATTACTGGACCTACAGGTTCAGTGAAGATAGGGGATTTAGGTCTGGCAACACTCAAGGCAGCTTCTTTTGCTAAGAGTGTCATAGGTAGGAGACTTTTAAAATGTGACTTGACAGATTTGTGGTTTTTACAGTAAAGAAGTATTAGTAATTTGTCAACTGGGCACTCTTGTTCTCTCCGTCTGTTACTGTAGGCACTCCAGAGTTCATGGCCCCAGAGATGTATGAGGAACACTATGACGAGGCTGTGGATGTCTATGCCTTTGGCATGTGTATGCTAGAAATGGCTACCTCTGAATATCCCTATTCTGAGTGTCAGAATGCTGCTCAAATCTACCGCAAAGTTACCAGCGTGAGTCATACTGTGCAATTAAATAAAAAAAAATAAAAAATGTAATTCTTGCATTTATTTTGGACGCCTGACTGTGAAGAGACACACTGAAAGGAGAGGGAGAGGGGCAGAGAAGGCTTTAGCATGCAACAAAGATCTTCAGCTGGAATCAAACCAGGGATGCTACAATTATGCAGTTCACTCTGTAACTGGTCACACAGCATGGTGTTTTCCATGTACATTAATATGTTCACCTATTCAGTGAAAATATACTTTGGTCAAAATTTCCAGGAGCCCTAATTATGCATACAAATTGAACCTCTAAATATTTAATGTTAAATTAAGATTAAGGTAACGACTTGTCAAAAATGGGCTTACACTTAGAGATTTTAACTGAAACCTAGAGATGTGTCCAGTATTTAAACATTAATGAATGAATGTTAAGTAGCCCTAAGAGACATATGATGAACCATAATGACAATATGCTTGGACTAAATGATGATATACAGACAAAAAGAGGCTGGACTAATTGCTCATTAGCAGTGTTGGGAAGGTTACTTTTAAAATGTATTCCACTACAGATTACAGAATACGTGGCCCAAAATGTAGTTTGTAATGTATTCTGTTAAGTTACAATGTGATTAACATATTCGGAATACTTTGGATTACTTGATATAATGTCATGCTTTTTACAACTGCATAAATGTACTATTGCTGTGTGA